>JASSUY010018612.1:16172-64290 GCA_032466535.1 Forpus xanthops | reverse complement strand
GTGCCCTAGCCCATGGCAGGTGGATTGAAATTAGATAACCTTTAAGACCCCTTTTAATGCAAACCATTTAGTGATTCTAATATTATTCTGTTTTCCATAGTTGAAGGAAAAAAAAACAGGTGAAATATACTGTGAAATACACTGGCAAACAATGTGGATTTTAAGAAAAACATTCCTTTGCATTTTAACTGGAATGGACTTACTGTAAATCAAAAGCTCAACAGTTTTAAAGTTGTAATTGGATCAAAAGGGCTCTGACAGTTTTATGGTTTTATAAAAGTGTGGATCTAAAAGAATGGCTTTTTTTTTTTTTTTTTTTTTTTAAACAGGCTGCTCACAAAAGACAAGCAGTAAAGAATAAAGATCCAGTCTGGGATATATTTTCAAAGGAATTTCAAATAGGCTATCAATCTCTTAATGCTCTTTCTGTATTACAAGTAAAGAAGGCTCCAGTTTAAACTTCAGAATGCAACATAAACTAAATTGCCAGCTTATTCTCACTGCAATTAAGACCCCATTATTTGACAGATGACGAAGTACTTAGCTGATTGTCTGCAGTGTTTGATATACAACCTTGACAGGCATAGTCTATTAAATCAGTGTTCTGGGTTCAGCAGTAGCAGTCATTTTTATTCCTTAGTAGCTGGTGCAGTGCTGTGGTTTTGACTTTCAGCCTGAGAACAGCACTGATAAAACTGATGTTTTCAGTTGCTGCTAAGTAATGTTTAGTCTGATTAAGGATTTTCTGAGTCTCACGCTCTGCCAGGGAGGAGAGGAAGCAGGGAGGAAGCAGAAACAGGACACCTGACCCAAACTAACCAAAGAGCTGCACCACAGCACGTCATGCCCACTAGATAATCTGGGGGCAGTTACCCAGAAGGGCTAGATCGCTGCTCTGTTGGGCTGGGTATCAGTCAGTTGGTGGTGAGTGGCTGTATTCTCTTCCCCTGTTATTTCCCTTATCATTATTATTATTATTGGTGATAGCAGCAGTGCTATACCTTAGTTACTGGACTGTTCTTATTTCAACCCATAGGAGTTACATTCTTTTGATTCTCCTCCCCATCCCTCCCTGAGCAGGGGAGGAAGTGGGGGGAACTGAGCGACTGGCTGTGTGGTACTGAGTTACCAGCTGGGTTTAAACCACAACAATCAGAAAAATGCCACCCAAAGTGACTGACAGATGCTTCCACAGATGCAGTAAGAGGAGTGAATAAAACAAAAATAGTAAGATTTTCACCTTGCAGCCCAGGCACCCAGCAGACTGATATCAAGAGTATTATCTTTTAATGATAATTATTGTAGCTCAAAAAGAAATTACTGGCATTTGGTAATCTCAGTTAGTAATTAAGATTCTGTGGAGAGTGACATGCAGAAATTCATACCAAATGCTTATAATCTTGTTCCTAAAACCCATTTGTCTAAGTTCCACTGACTTTCACTGGACATCAATGCTTAAGTCACTGAGATGCTTTTGAATAACAAATTCAAAAGAGCTACAGATAAAATTCTAGGTATCTTCAATACAGAAAGCTATACCTTTCTGTTACTGAAATATAAAATATAGAGATAGAATGTCTGCACTGAACAACAGCATGAGCACATATCCCTGCTGAGAGAGTCTAAATAAAGGGTCAAGTCTTGAGACATTACCTTTCTGCATCTTTTTGAAGCATCCTCTTTAAGGAATGGAGACCTTTGTAGCCTTCAATATCAGTAACAATTTCAACAAGAAGTTAGATTTTCCTCTCCTCTATATACCTGTGTATACCACGTAAATCCAATCTTATCTACCAGTATTCAGAGCATGCAAAGGGCACAAGGAAAGTAAGGCCACCTGTCAAGCTGAAAAAGAACAAGTGCTATTAGGGAGGATTTTACAAAGTGACAATAGCTAAAGTAGCAAAAGAGAAAATGCAGTAAATATGCTTAAAATACAAGCAGAAGAACAACCTGAACAAAAAAAAGTCCTTATAGACAAAATTACATTAGGTAGACCAAGGACTGAGCTGCATTTCCAATTTGTAGAAAAACTACTAGGCTTACTACAGGTCAAGTACATTGAGAATTTGACAATCCATTATAGCTTTGAACTTAGCTTGATCTTGTCTTTTAAGAAAACTATTATTTTTTTCTATTCAAAATTAAACTTTTAGTATAAGCTGTTATATACAACCAACACAGGCCAAATGAAACATTTGGGCATCAATTTTGTTTTTATTCTCATCACCTGGGTATATACTAAAACCTATGAATAGTTAACTGCTAGAAAATAATACTCCTGGCTTACAAGGGAAAAATATCATGAAAGCTTAAAGTATATTCTTAAAAGAAATTAAAATTGGGGTGAGAGGAGACAGGACACACATATAATCTAAATTTAGATCATAGAATCAGGGAAAAAAAAAGCAGAAAGTAATCTAGTGGGATATGAAAACTTCATTAAATTATGCCTTTGCTCTAACCGTCATTTAATCTTCCCAAATTTTTGACACACGCTATAGATAAATGGCTACCTAACAGCACCAGTATGGTATGGACATAAGTACTGCCCCACCAAATCATGAAATCAAAATCAATTTTCTGAGTTACAAGATGCATTTTTAACAACACAGTAATATTTCTCCCAAATAACATGATGCATTCTATTCTCCACACTATTGCCAGTAAGCCAAGAAACTTCATAGATCGTTTCAAATCACTGTCTCACAGTATCTCCATCTAAAATGTTTAAACATGTGTAACATATATGAACAAGTTTTATATACACAAGTGTGGAGTTGACTGCCCTCAGATCTGGAGTAAATTACAAAGCTTACTTTAAAAAAAGCCACTTAGCTTAAATAGAAATGCTTCCAATAGGAACAGTCATCTATATTCCTAACATGAAACTGTAGCAATTCAACAATAATTCCAAAGTTCATATTGTATATTCAGAAATGGAAAACAAATGCCTGCAGCATCTCTTACACAGGTTATAGGTTACCATCCCATGTGCATTTGTGGAGAAAAACACAATCAACAAAATTCTCAAAAATAAATTAGGTGTAGGTTTTCAGGATGCTGTACTGCATTCAGGATTCTTTTAAAAATTTGCAGTTTCCAGATCATGAGAAAAAATTATTTTGTAAATCTATTCATTTCAATTTTTTTATTCTTGATTAGTTTTTCATTTAAATTTTCTCTATTGACTCTAATTATACAATATTTCTAGGTTTATAAAAAAGCTTTTTTTCTTCAGTCGCATAAAAGAATATATGTTCCTCTTCCAATTTCCCCCCCCCCCCGAGGCTTACATGTCTCTAGTGACTGGTAAAACAGACTATGAAATTTAAAAAATCTGCAAAAATGCAGAAGCTACTTTTTATTTTCATTAAAAAGCTACAATATGGAAATCTAATATTTCATTTTCCAGTGTGTGCACCAGATAAACCAGACCCAAGCAGATTTCATTGTGGAAACCATGCAAATGAGGCAACAAATTTTTCTGTTTGGTACAGTTTATCACCATGGACTCTGCAGCACACCAACACATTTGCCCAGCCTTTAGTCGGGAGGCTAAAACTGGACAGCAGAAATAATGGGCAGATTATCTAAGGCGTCCTCTGCTTATGGATAACAGCATTAATTTTATGAGTTGAAAGAAACACAAACTTCTTTATTGAGAGTTTCATTTTTCTCTTTTATTAGCTTATCACTAGTTTTTACTATCTCATTTGAAGGTCCTTCTTTTTTCTCTTCTTTAAGTGTATTGTAAGATGAAGAACAGCTGATACTTCCAGGCTTGTAAAATTTTTATGTTTTAATATTTCCAAATTATCAAACATAACTTTCAATTTTCTGTCAATGGTATCTATGTGATTTGTCATCAAGTAGGCCCAGAGGACTCCACCTTATAAGACCAAGCAATTTTAGCCAGATGAGGTAAACTCAGTCTATCAAGCCTTTAGACCCAGCTGACTGAGAACTTTATAAATCGAAATAAGCTATTCTCTGTAGAACATTCAGTGCTTAGAAAGCAAACTGTAATGAGGATATCCATGTGGTCCTGTGACTCACATTCTTTGATTTCATTTCTAATTCAGTGAGCAAGTATCCTAGCATAGGAAATATCAACTTCCACTAATATGGGTGGAGCTATTACTGCTAAGAGCTGGGAGGGTTTTAATCCGGATTATGCAAGGAAATCCTAGCTACTCAAATCTTTTTTTCATTAAATACGCTGCTTATTTTTCAGTCTCAAATATCAATTGCTGAAACTATTGGTAAATGTTAATTTTAAACTAATTGCTGACACTTGCATAAGAAGAATGGAACCACATCAAACAAAACCCCTGAAATGACTAGTCCTGGGATAAAAATCTGAATAAAGGGTATATTTCACAATTAACTGTACTGAATTTTTCAACTATTGGACATTTTATTTAAGCACCACCACTTCCATGTACAATAGTTAGAATCACTGGGGATATAGCCTTTGTGGGTTTATAATTAATTTCATTTATCATTTTATCTTCCAGATTTACTGAAGCAATCTACAGGAGTGTTATTTTAATAAAATTGTAGTCACCATTTCTATGCCTAGAGTTCCTTCGTGATAGTATTAATAATATACTAAGGATTTACAAGTTGAAAATAAATTGGCCACTATTTGTAACAGTACCAGAATGTTGACATTCACCAACCACATTCATTCCTTCATCCAAATTTTTCCATGTTTGTGATAGTCACAGATTATTTCTCATAATCATCCTAGAAAAACTGTTAAAGCAATTTAGATTTTTTTTTTAATTTTTATTAATTTGCTTATAAACACAGGCTGTAGGACTGATCTTGAATATATAATTTTGCTTACTAATTATATAGCATTTTATAATCCCTTTGCATTTTTAACTTATTTAATTAGGTCCCTTTTGATGATTTGGTTGCTTGCAATGAAAGCTGCAGATCTTCCAGACTGACACAGATTTCTACATATCATTCCCTAGGGAAGAGTTGCCCCATTTTATACCTGCTGAAGGTCTGGCCGATGTGAGCCAGTGGTACAGCTGCAGTTCCAGTTCAGATAAACCTCTCATCCAGGACAGAATCTGGTTCTTCAGAGCCAGTGAAGCTGACGAAGCTCATAAAAGCCTTGCACTTCATAATATTAACAACTGGCTTAGTAAAACTAACACATCTGCACTCACAGATTTACCAGAAAGGCTGAGGAGCTGTTAATCTATTCAATTAAGTGTCTTCTCACAGTCCAAACACTGCACTGCACCTTTCTCCCCTTCCTATTGATAATACAGTCCTATTGCTATAAATCTCACCCTTTAGAGAGGAGGAAGAGAAGGGATGCTTCATGAAATCCTTAGAAGAGTCTGCTTCCTCCTGTGCCTTGAAACATCACCCAACTTCCAGCTACAGATGATCTTCATGTTCCTGACTTACTTTCTTGAACAGTGGAATCTGCCCTTCCTAACAAGGCATGGTAACATGTCATTTCCCAGGCAAATACCTAGCAAAATCAGAGAGGCAATCATGTACATCAGTGCTGCATATCTTAATGCAGTTTGGAAAAATCTTTCCTGAAGAGATAACTTTAATACGATTTTAATGAGACTATGGGACAATAGTTCAAAGACATTTTTGTTTCTCATTTAGATACCTTGCCTTTTAACACTTCATCACTATTCATTAAGTTTAAACTGCATTTTTAACCTCTATTCAAAAACTTACTTTAAGGTAAGGTGAGGCAGCTTCTTGAAAGCCCGCAGGCAATATCTGCACATCTCTTAAATTGCAGGCATCTTTTTGGCTAGCAAATCTTCTCAAAAAGAGAAGAATATCAAAGAAATCTTGTCCATGAAAAAGCAATTTTTAACTTTACTTTTTTTAAGAGTAAGTTAGGTTTTGTTTTTTGTTTTTTTTTTTTGGGTTTTTGGGTTTTTTTGGGCCTTTTTTTTTTTTTTTGCCATTGTAGTTAGCCATGCTATGAAAAGCACCATCCCACAGACAGTTATTCTAGAGGTTCATAAATTTCAATATGTTGTGGATGGGTTAATCAGTTCAGAGCTTTAGAGAAAAGTCTGACACTTTAGGCAACATTTATGGGCTATAGAAAAAAATTGGTGCTGGCCCTACATTCTATTGGGAATAGCTAGGCAACTGGAATCAGCTTCCGTTTATTTACTGTGCCTTTCCTCATACCTTGCACACTGAATCCAGCTAGAGCTAAGGATGGCTAGAACAGGCATCAAAACTGACAGTCTGCTTGCTCAATAAAGAGCAAATAAAGACAATCTAGTTAAAGGAAACACCTTTACCTTCATTTCCGAAGTACCTCTTTCTCCAGCATGCTTGAGCTGAGCAAAGGTCAAAATTGCCACAGAGTATGTTTTGGGGCCTGATTACAAAGTTAATTTTGCTACTGTCTTGCTATCTGTGTTGTCAGAGACAAGCAACAGTAAATTCTCTGAGGGCTGCCATTATGGCCATATCCCATACCCATGTCTATGACTTCAATATCTAATGTATAGGAGTTCTATATCAAATGTACTGTAATATAAATAAGAGGTATAAAAATAACCTTGGGCATTTCTATGAAGGAAAATGGAAAGGAAACATACATTTCACAAGAAAGTTTCAAGTTAGTAACTTTACCTATGTGTTTAAAAGCATATCCAAATGTCATTTACTTACAGCAAATATTTTTACACATTGTATAGTGCTTAATATTAAGAGCTTCTGTTTTTTTTTTACCTTCAAATTCTACATAACAATTCAAATTTTAAGGAATTCAAATCTTAATGAAAAGTACATAGGAGCTGGCTGAAGCAGATCAATTATAACACTCCATAAGACTATTTTCAAATGAAAGTGGGTTGCTTAGCAAAAGAAAAAACAAACAAATACAAAACAAACAAAAAAAAGCCATGAAAAATCTCAAGTTTCTATTTCAAGATGCCACAGAGAGATTGGTATTAGCAACACATGTGGGCAAAGTATTAAAGGATCAAGCTTCACAACAGAGCATCATCTTTTTTTACCCCTTTGTAATGGATGGGAACCTAGCTGTTCTATGACTTTCATACTTGGCCACACTGAGGTGGCCTGACCAATGCTCTGAGTAGACAATGATGAGATCATGAGAAACTGCACAGTTCCATGAGTAAATGATTGGAGAGCTATCATAAAGCCAGTTGTTTTGATAAAGGTATAAAAGGAGGACCCTCTTGTAGCTATGAGGGAAACATCACCTATGGGTGGACGCACTGCATGAGAATTTTCCCAATTATCTGAGACTCCTGGCATCAGCTGCAATGGGGCTTCCCAGTTGAAAGTCTGGGCTTGGATTTTGATTCAGTGGTAATTGGTGATGTATTTCTTTTTAATGTCTGTTCTTTGTATACAGTAATGATTTAATGCATCACATACTTTCTTCTGAACTTTATTTATATACCTGCATCTCTGATTTACTTTATTGTACTTACTATGTAGACAGAGATATTCATAGAATATCCACCTATTTCACATTAATGTGCTTACTTTAGTGTACTTATTGGCTTTTTTGTACTTGTTTATTAAACTGCATATTTTACAGCTAGTGTGTGGTTGTTTCACGTCTGTCAGTAGAACACCCTTTCTTCCTCAAAAATAAATAACAATAAATGCTCTTTTATAAGAAAGGCTTTGGCTTGTTTCTTGGTGAGAAACATGAAGGCACATGAGATATTTATCTGGTGTGAAATTCAGTTCAGTATCTAAATTACTTTTTCGTATCAAAGATCAAACAAACTCCAGTAACTTTGAATCTTAAGACTCCACCGTTGCAAATTCTTTGAATGGAAGGTAAAGCTTTTCAGACAAAAATAAGAAGTGCTTTTACTAATCAAGAGACATGGAAACTGTTTACAGTTAGCCACTATGCTGCTTGTGTTTAAGAAAGGGTTTTAAAGAAACAAAACACCTTTATCTCTACATGGGTAGAGATATATCTCATCATTAACCTGTAAATTAAGCCTTGTGGGCCAATTCAGCTGGAAATACTACACTGTAATTACACTGTACAACCAACTGCTCATTCACTTTCCCAGTGAATTAGTAGAAGCTACTTTGTGATTTGTACTGTACACAACGAGTAACCATGAAGTCCATTCTAGTGGTGATAGAGGTGGAGATAGTGATGACTTCTGCACTTTCAAAAGACAAAAAATAATTAAACTGCTAAGAACCAAATATTAGAACCAACTGCTTAAGACAAATGCCAATTTTTAAGAACATCTGAATCAGGATCTGCTCAGAGATTTAACATTCCCCACAGAACTGGGGCCATCCATGTTCAACAGCTTGAAAATCAGATTCAGAAGAGCAGATATGCAAAACTAGAAGTTCAAAGAGCAAGTGCCTGACCCCACACCCATGTGAACTACCTAAACTGCACATATATATATTTGACTGCCAGCCAGCCAGACCAACCTGCTATTCCTTGAGCATGCAATCGGTTTACAACAGTAGGCTACATAACATAGTCTCCTTCAGGTCAGTTTGTATTGGTAACATGACTGCCTCATTAAAATTGGGAACTTTGGGATCCAGGTCAGTTTGCACACCTTACGTCTTCTAGTAAGAAAACAAGCAGCTGCTTATCTCATGTGCATTAGGCTGAACTAGCAGGAAACCGAGATGAGTAAATTGGCAGGATACAAAAAGGTTGGACTCAATTTCCTAAACACTTAGTAGGTCTCCATCAAAATCACTGCACATCAACAATGATAGCAAACAGTACATAAAATTACAGACAGTAGCAGGGAAAGTTGGAGAAGCAAGTTTTAAGGTTATTTGACAGATAAATGAATAGGATCACATGGTATGCCTGACTGAAGGCATGTGATTCAATTACAGGTCTTCCAGGTTTAATTTCCCTTTGTCCTGGCATGAGATATCTAGTCCCAGTGAAATAGAAATAAATATAGTGAATAAGGAAATAGTTTCTTGAGATATATTGAATAAACTCATTAAGGAAAATAAGCAAAAGGAAAGAAGAAAGGAAACAAATACTGCAAATATTGGGTAGCTATTGGGAAGTAAGATGGAATTTTCTAAAACAGTTCATGATTTTTTTTAAAGCAGCTATTTTATCTAAAATCAAAACATAAAAAAAAAAACCACACTTGAATGATAAAACTCAAAAGAGAGTACTTGCACTTCAGTTTTGCTGAATTTTTAAGACATTTTAAGGATTTATTTGATTTTTTCCACATCATGATTTTGTGAATTTTTCATTATCTCAAATACATTTTGGCTTTTTTTCTTTATCCACCTTTATTTGAAACCACAACTAGACCCAGCTACTGTTAACTGAATCCTTCTGATAGAACTATGCTCTCATTTAATTCACATTTTAAATTTGGAGGAAGAAAGATATCTTCCTTGATGCTAAACCTGAAGATACACACTAGAGCCAAAAAGATAAGTCTTTTTCTCTTCTTCAGTTTTAAGCCCCACTAATTACTTTCAGATATTTTTGATTTTCAGGAAACCCGTATTTCATTTCTTGTCCATTTCTAGCCCAAGGTCATTTCTTGTCAGATATTTTATCAAAACCAGAGTTCTTCGACATAAAAATGAATTTGTGTTGAATCAATTTTAATTCAATGTTTGTATTGATCATTATATTTTTAGAATCAGAGGTTACAGCTGTTAAATTAAATAAATACTCATTTCTTCAGTCAGACTAAGAAAGTAATATAACAAGTGAAAGGAATAGACTATGTGACATCCTAGGCAGTTATTGCTTAATTTAAAAATAGAGATAGAATGCCATCTACTTGTTACTTTCTTATATTGCTTGCTGAGGAAAAAAAGATCTAACATGCTTGGATTACTGCAGTCTTTAAGTATATGCTTTGGTTAATCATCTGTGTTCAGGGTTACACAAAAAAAAAAGAGCTACCATCAAATTAGCATGCACCTGATATGTTCAATGCATCAATTATACAACACAGCAGAGTTTTCTCTCTCCCTTTCCCAGGTACTGACTCCAAATGCCAAACTCTGGAAATCCTTTCGGACTATGAAGTAAGAGACCCTTTGATGCTTGTTTGTTATTTAGAGTCCAGATCCTGGCCAAGAATTTGCAATATGGAAAATATGGAAGCAAGCAGAATATGGTACAGTGACGGCCTTTGCTCTACACTGCTCATCAGTCTCTGGAGATGACTTACAAGAACAACTTTGTCTGAAGTTTCAGAATGGGTATTAGCAGCTGGACAGAACAGCAAAGAATTGTTCGTCAAGTACACAACAGACTGTACTTGAACACAAATTTATTCCGGTTGTTACAGGACTTTCATTACAGAATCAAAATCACAATATCTACCACAAAAATCTACAGAGAGCATCCATTAGCCCATAAGCACATAGGATGATACACATTCATAATAGTTGTGAGCCTTAATTACTAAAGCCTGTATCAGTTCTCCACCAAATTTATTTGCACCTCACCATGCTCTATATTTGTCTTATTTTTTTGACTAACAGAAAAGATCACTAACAAAGTTATGCATTTCAATGGAGAAGTCTATTGCCTGAAATGAAAAGATTCTGCTGTACCTGATATAGCTGGTGGAGGAGGAGGGGAAAGTGTCATATTTACATTCTTTTCCCCAGCAAAGTAGCCATCTGTGTAAACAAAATTCTTGGAAAAAAGATCTATAATTGATGTGCTTTCAGTTAAGTTGTCATATCACTAGCTTTTCAACACTGCTTTCTCTACTCATTAGTAGTTCTTTTACAAATATTTATTTGGAAGCTTTATAAACCTTTTAGAAATCTTAGTCATACACAAGGGGCTAAGCAAGCAAGCCTCTGTTTCTCTGTTTTACAAAAATTAAGAGACTGACTCTAAACCTGAGTATCATAAACATTATTAGCAGTCTTACTGTATTTGCTTTCTAGGTTTTGATCCTACAAGGGATGAAGGCTAACACAGTCACTGTTAGCCAAAATGGCTAAAAGTGTACTTCAGAATTAAGCATCTATTCATGGGAATCTACAGACTGATACTTTGGGAAAATAGCCAACTATCACACAGAATATGGTTAAATAAGGAGTATTATAGTTTTGCTCATTAAATGCTGCATAAAGGCATTCTGAGATAAAAAGTATTTATGAGATATCTGATGAAATATGCCAATATTTCTCCCCTCTCCTTTTTATTTTTGTATTGGATACTGGTCCAAGAGAGATAGAATACAAAAATAAAATACAAAATATCCATTATTTAGTTATGGCCTACTTAAAGAAGCCAGTCAATCTTTATTCTCTTAAAGTTATCATAAAATTAATCTGAATCACAATTAATACATGGACACTTAGGCTTGACAGAAAACAGGAACCACTCTTAAGTCCAGATACAAAAATAGAGAACTCTTAAAGATGTTGGGATTTGCTGCAACATGTGCTTCCACTCCTGCCCACTTTGAGTACCTTAGAACATTCTTAATTCTTCAGCTTATATAACTGACCAAAATTTTATAATATATATAACAGCTTCCATTAATTCTTTATGTTCTACATGGCTCTGGCAACCACTTTTAGAGCTCCTAGTCATGCTGAGCAGTATTACTTGAAATAAGATCTCCTTGACCAGATTCTCAGTGTTTAGTTTTACACTGACTGAAAAAGAAGTCCAGAGGCATGCACATGTAACAACAACCAACAAAAACCACCCACCGCATTTCAAGAAATTAAAAAAAAGGATGTACAAATACATTGTTCAGATTTTGTCATGTTAGCACTATGAATTTCATAGATCTATTTATTGTAGGCAATCCATTCCCAAAGCATTTAACTTTTCTACAATCTCAAAAGCATGCAACCTTTATATGTGGAGGAATAGGACACTACTATGGCTCCAGCCTTAGAAAGAGGAGACATTATGGAGAAGCAGAGGTAGAAACAACTGACCTAGTCTTAGTTGCTCATATAATCCATTAACAGACTGTGCCTTTGTCTACTTCTTCCTCTCCCTCCTCACCCTAACCAGTCTCAAGATCTAAATCTCTTCCTGAAATATTG
Source organism: Forpus xanthops (assembly GCA_032466535.1). Classification (NCBI taxonomy): domain Eukaryota; kingdom Metazoa; phylum Chordata; class Aves; order Psittaciformes; family Psittacidae; genus Forpus; species Forpus xanthops. The sequence continues at coordinate 52,224 of JASSUY010018612.1, read as the reverse complement.
TGAGACCAGCAGCAAAAATCAAATTCCAGAACAACAATGGAAGCCTTCAAGTAAATATATGAATAGGTGAGGAAGGATGAGAATTAACAGTGCCTGGGTTATTGCTGCATAATTCCATACTGAGCCAAGTTAAACAGGGTAACCTGAATAAACCACATCTCTAGTTCTCTTTCTTCCAGTGCACACCTGGGACAATTAATAAGAGTACCTCTGAATCCATTAGACATTCAGACACCAAGGGAAAACCATTCCTGTCTGTCCCCGTATGAATTACAACCCAAATTCTGATAGAAAGAAACCTCGAAGGCATATCTACTTTTACTGGACCACACTATAAATGAGTTTGTTAATTTTTATGTAGAAAGCATATGTGAATGCATTTAAGCAAGTAATTCTCTGTGCATTTTGTGCACGCAAAATGGAAGCATCTTCAATTTTTACAGTTCCACCTAAGTAGGTTAAGTCAGGTCAGTACAAGCAATTAATATAAATGAACAAGAAGTTCATAAAAGCAATTTAATTTGAATTAACAATTTATCTTCTCCCGTTGACTTGGCTACAGTGAAGAGATTGCTACTTTTACCTATAAACATAATTTTTATTTATGTAACATCCAGATGATTGAAGGTGAATGGTTGCAAGCATACACCTATAGAGATAAATTCAGAATCAATGACACAAAGAGTTTATAAAACAAATAAACAGAACAAAATGCCAGGAAAATTTGAATATTGTTTTCTTTTTAGAGGTGAAGCCCTGAAGCCCTCAGCTCTGAACTACTACTTTTCTAGGTAATCTAGCATGTATACCATATATTAATATTGTGCATGCTATATGTATGAATCATATTATGATATATGTAATATTAATTCATGCTTTTATTTTTTTCTTTAGCCAATCTTCATGAAATATCCTTTTGGAGCTGCATTATAGAAGTGGATGTATCACATAAAAAGTAGTGGAAACTCCAGAAATCTGGACTTGGTTACCTCCATTCAAACTGGCACAAGATGGCAGCCAATATGTTATCAAGTACTCATTCACCAATATCTAGCATTTTCTATCTGTTCAGCTGTTACAACGTATCTTCAACCCAGGAATGAAGATCTTAGACCATGGTTACAATTGCTATGGAAACTGGCATCTTAAAGTCTTTGCATTTGGCACATCTGTCTCATTTTGTCAGTAATTTCTGAAGAAGAAGGCTGCTGGCATACACCACCAAATGACAGAAATAAATTAACAGGGGAAGGTAGTGACCACGCAGAGGCAGAAGGAAGCTGGGATGGAAAAATCTACCTTGACCCTAAAGGCACAGGTACATGAGTTGCAAGGGAAAACAATCACAAAAGAGGATTCTACAATTGCTGCTCCATTTTCCAGTGGGCATTTACTCAGATAGAGTAGGAGGGCTGATCTTACTCTTGATCTTAAAGAAGGAAATTCTGATTCATATTTACAAGTGAGTAGTGAATATTACAACTAATTCTAGAGTAGTACACTGAGGTTTAACTCACCAAGGGCAGACAGGTCCTTGGGAAAAAGAAATCCCAAATGGGTTTGCCTTTGCCTGAGGCAGGAATAACCCAGACTGCCTTCTCTAGCATATTCTTCATCTGAGCTATAGGCACTTTATCTCCTTCTTCAGCACATAACAGTTTTGATTGGCAGAGCCAGCTTGACTGGCAGATCATCTGGTGTTGACCAACCAGGTGGCTTTGGCTAAGTGTGAATCCCAATGTTTAAATGCCCCAGAACCCATTGATCCCTACCAGAATAGGAATAGTGATTAAGGCAAAATCTGAAACCAGAAAACTACATGAAATTCTACTGAAAAAAAAATGGAAACTTTTCAATTTTTTTCTAGGAAACTTCAGTGAATAATAAAAGTTTGGGTCAGACCATTCCTGTGTCAGAAGAGGGCAAGGGTTTAGTTTTCTGGTATGTTTTGTTTCTTTTTAGGTTACTGCAAAAATGAGGCAATTAGTGAAATCAGGCATGAAAGCCTGAAAGAGAATACAGTCCTCCATACCAGTTTACAATAGCAGGCACTGTTTATACAGCATATGTCCTAAAGAGAGTAGTAACACCAGCAGTTATTACTGTACTTTACAGTTTTGTAGTAGTTTGCAAATATTAACTAGTCTTAGAACTCCTCTTTCAGACAAGTAATTAGCTTGATTCTTTTAAAAAGCCCTGTAACATGGAGAGGTTAAGTGACTCACTGTGAAGTAGTGAAGATACTGTGATTCAGTCTTGGTTCACTGTTTCTTGCTCAAGTAAATATTTCTCCGCTATGGTCTCCACAAAGTTCCTCTTTGTGGTCATCTTTTATTCATTGAGCTCTTCCTCTTGAGGTAACAGATGTCTAAAAATTTTAAAAAGACAAAAAAGACTAGATCCAGCACCAAAAGCAACAGTGTAACTTCATCCAGCCAGTGAGATGCATGAAGTTGGATCACTTTACAGACGCTGTGCCTTGGTTTAAATCATATCACTGAAGTATCTATCAGCAGTGGCTAAAGCCATAACCTCAAGCAGTTAATACTAACTACTCCAACATCACTGCAGGGGATATGGAGACACATGGAATTCTGTTATGTTACATTACAACTGGTCTGGATGAAGCTTACTGAAACTAAGGTATTTGCTGTAACTTTTTGGGATGAAAAGTAGCTATTTTCTGACAAGATTTTGTTTCACTGGAAAATTTACAACCAGAACCTTTAAGTAAGCCATTGGAAACACCCATTACTATCTGAGTTAACTCAATGTTCCAGTATGTTGCTGTATATACTTGCAAAGATTTTGTTTGGTTTGATAAGCATCCATAAATCCCACATTACTTTACAAAAGATTTCAACTCTCAATTACAGTTTAGACAACATGTTCCTTTTGTATTGCAGCCAGGGAATACTTCACATACCCCTTATTTAGTGCTCTTATATAGAAAATACCATATTCTGTCTTTAGTGATCAAATTCAGACATAATCTGGGGGGACAAGATGGAACTCTTTGGAGCTGAAATGGTGCATTTTCCCCTTTCCAGCCTAGAAAACCAGTTTTAGCACAGATCTTTTATATGGCAGCAGCTAGAAGTGCTTTGGTGGAAAACACAGACACTTTCATTTCCCAGCTGCTACAGTTTCCTGTATTGAGTTGAAGGATACACAAGCTATTTTCACTTATGAACTCAAGCAAATTATCCTCCCTCTAAATGTTTAATTTGTACAATAATTTTATTAGCTCCAGTTCATAAAGTGTCTACATAGGTGACCTGCTAGACTCTGGATTGATGTCAACTGATGTAGCTAGACACAGACAAATCAAGCAATATAGCAGTAAGCAGAAACTGCACTTGAATTGGATGAATTAATATTTTTTTCAGTACTGTGTCCTGAAGCTGTATGACTATCAGGCATTGATTGAGATGAGAAATACAGCTGATTTATGTAGTCACTTTTTAATATGAACTGAGGTTAGGCTTCATTACAAATATAGCACTGTAGCTCTTTCCAAAGCTGTTCAAGCAAAAGAAACACATCCAGCCTTCATAACCAGCACCCACTGATAAAATTTTGCTATAACATAAATAAAAAAAAGGAGTGTTGGTCAGGACAAGGTCAAAATTAAACTAAGTTTCTAAGTATTTTTACAATTAGAAATCAGGAATCAAAATGCCTACTTGGAAGTCACCATTACAATCAAACCATGTTTTTATTTTCCTTGATTATTCCCCCTCTCCCACTTCCCTCCAAGTAAAAGCTATCCTATCCCATCTACCTTACAGTAGAGGAAAATTATTTTTCCTTCTCACAGATATACCTCCTACCATCACTTTCTATCTCTTTATGTGAGAGAAGTTAAACCTTACCATCAGTTTCTTTGACAACATCTGTCTGCCTGGACCTTCCATCTTCCGTGGAGAAGTTCTCCATATTCTGCAGGAACAAGCAAGCTACTTCCTCACCCTCTTCATTTGGAAAGACAGACAGACTCTGGGCTCAGCAACTTGCTGCTGCATGATATTCTCTTCGCTTTAGTTTTGTGCCAAAAGACTGGACAGAATTCACTGTAGTACTGCAGGTGAAAATATGGCAAGAAGTGTGTTAGGAAATTCATTCAATAAATTGTCATGTTTCAGAAACATTTGTCTTCCTGAGGGCTTATAGAATTGCCCATTCCATTGGCACATAAACATCATGTTACCCATCATAATATCCTTGTTGTCATCCTCCAAATGCTTCGTTTTCTTCATCTCAGTGGTTCTGAGGCAAGTAAGGTCTATGTATGACCCCTGCATTATGGTTTTAAATCTTCCCTCAAACTGTACATTAACTTTCCTGATCACAATGAAGTTTTCTTTTACTATTTTCTTTTTGGATTGCAACAACTGTTTATACAAAATTCTATCTATAAACGCAACTTTCTCAAGGATAAATTTATTCAGACTGGGGGGTACTGGAATCATCCTGCCAAAATTCAGGGGCAAAATCAACTATAACATTTTTACTGCTATTCTCACATAGCCAGCATCTCAGCTTGTCAACAAATAACCCACATGCAATTAAGTGTCTCTCTGCGTGCCTCTGTACCTCTTTGAAAACTCTTCAGTAGAGGACATGCATCCATTTATATAAACATGATAATACATCATGAAGCCAGGCACTGAGGCAATATGCAGCCCTTTGCCAGGAGGGAAATACAGATCTGGGAAAGAGCTGTGCATTTGTCTCCAAATGCAGAGAATACACAGGCACACAGTTTTGAGAATAACCTTCTTTTACAGAATTCAGTGACTGGGCACGCCAGCTGGGGAATGCCTGAACAGAAAAGATTTGCCCAGCAAACATTCAAAAATGAAAGAAACAAACAGAAAAAACTCTGAAACAACCCTACAATCAAGCCAAAAATGGAACAATTATTTGATAAAAATGAAGAGTTTAAGGCAGTACCAAAGATAGAAGAGAATTCTCTGCAACAATTTAATAAACCTAACATTATTTCTGCTATTTAATAGCCTAACATCTTTGGGGGGAATATAAATTATTCAATGTTCAAATGCCTTGTAATTTGATTTAAATGATGAATGGAAAAAATACTTTAATTGTTAAATACATTTTGTATGCATCACACAGGAACATCAACCAACTTGCTGAAACAGGCTCTCAGGAGAACTGTATGGCTCAGAAGACTGCTAATGGGATGTAGCATCCTTCATCGTTAAGATCACATGTTGAATCCAGAACATGTTGGAAGTAAATGGTAGTGGTTTCTCAATATGGGTAGGAATTCAAACCAGTTGCTAGTTCCCTTCATCATACCCCCCCTCCTTTGTTCAGCAATATCTGTTACTCCCAGTGCAGGAGCATAGAAAATTTTCAGCCCTTCTTGATATTTAATTCAAGGCTGATCATACTACTGGACTCCTTACTTCATCCTTTGGCTATGCTGCTAATCTCATACCTGTCTTCCAAGTGCTCACACCATTACAGTATGCATAAGTCATTCCTTGATCACCCAGCCTAGCAGGTGATACCTGAGCGGTATCAGCAACAGTGCCCAGTTGCCCAGGCATGGCATTAGTGATTACTGCTTTTCAGGGACCTTTCTTCCCTGCTTCCAAACACACTTCCACCATCCAACCAACTGCAGCTGATTAACTCCTTTGTTTTCCCAGTCCCTCCACAGGGGTATTTGATTGGCAGAATGAACTAGATTGATCATTACTCTGCAGACATCTCTATTGGCTGATCCCACAGATGGCTTCTTTTGCACAGGACAGTGTTTAAAAGTGGCACTGGCCCACCTATCCCTCAGCACTGCTCTCCTTCTTTGAGCTATTCAGTGTATTCCAACTGCTCCATTTCGCCAGCATGGCTGTAGCTACCCACTTGGTTTCACTTTAAGTGGTCACACTCTGAGGACTGACACTCATGCTTCTGAAAGTGTTTCTCCTTCAATCTGTCCAAGTCCCCACTTAGAGACAGCACACAGCACCTCCCTCCACGCATGCACTTCCACCTGCATCCTCAACAACACCTGCTTCATGTGCTTCTCCTTTTCACTTCTCCAGATAAGCCCCTTCACTTTGTTTCCATCTCCCTTTCCTGTGCCTCCTCATGTGCTTTCCACCTCAGTGGTGGCAACCACATCAGCACCTCTGACAGTCTGAAGCTGTGGCAGGCTTATTTTATAGAGTCAGCTGGAGCCTCACAGGGCAGATCACAGACTTCTCCCACATACGGCAGCCACCCATTGCCCAACCAGAGCCCTGGTCTTATTGATAAAGATATCTTACATTTGCATCTATCGCAGGAAACCCTAACAGGTGCTGAATGATGGTGTCACTTACTTTAACAATCCAGGCTAGAGAGTCCACTTTTGGCTAGGATATTTCCTTTTATGTACCACACTGATTCTTAATATTTTTCTATATAAAACTGTATCCAGAAAATTTTTGCTTCTGCTTTTCTCTGTAAAATACATGCCTCTCTAATCATGAAGGACTTATTGGAGTTTCTACTTAAAATACCTTAGATATTGTAAGGTAATCTGTTAAAATCTAGTTTAATTAAAGTCACAGTCACTAAAAATGGAGAGCCCCTTGTCATTGCAAAAGTAGAGAACAAGCAACAGGCAGACAAAATTATAGTATTAGGCTGCATCTCAGTGAACCTTGTTTACATGCAACAAACCGGCTTCCTAGAAATAATTATTTTCATTGATTTCGTTGATTCCTGAGACAATAACCAGTTCTTGGTACAACAGATCTTCAGCCTCTGTTGTTTTTTTGAGGTACTACTGTAATACTGATAATAGTGGTTGCTTTGGGTTTGGGTTTCTATGGCTTTTTTTTTTTTTGTTTTCTTTTTTGTTTGTTTGGTTGTTGGTTTGGTTTGGGTTTTTTTTGTTTGTTTTTTACAGTATATGTGATCACTGCTTATTAATTTTACTTTTGATCCCTCCACTCCCTTTAAATCTCTACTCTGAATGACAGCAAGAATCATCATAAAAGCAAAACATCCATGTAAAAACGTGTAGATAAACTAATGTCCTTGAAATGAATGTACAACACACAAAGAGGCATGGCCAGGGTAATAGTTTATATTAAATTAATTAATAAAGTGGATAAAAATGTACTGAATCTCAGACGTATGGACACAAGTCAGTTGACCTAATGAAAGTTCTATTTTTACTCAAAAAGTTTACCCCTTTTCTACCTTGAGTCATCACTGTAGTGCTGATGCCACTGTCTGCTCTTAACATTCAGTGTTGTGCACATCAGTGGAAAACTCTCAAAAACTGAACATCCCCATTTATATAAATGAAGGAATTTCATACTGCATGAGATTTTACAAAGATATCTTTTAATATCTTTAAAGCTCTCTGGCTTCCTTATTAAGATGCTCTTTAGAAATACAGAAACAAATGGCTGTTCAGGGGAAGACACGAGGCTTGTCTGAGGCAAACTGATTAAATGTCTAAAATCTAAGACTTTTAGCTAAAGGATTACTAAAATAGATGAGAGGGAAAGAGATGGAATAGTTTAAAGATAAGATTTTACAGAATTACAAATATAATTTCTTTAAAATATGCTGAGAGAGGCTTAGCAGAGTTCCTTCAGTGTTTGCCCACTGAGATCCACAGAGATCTCACGCAGGTTTTTGTTAGAATTTCAAAGACAGAAACAGAAAATATAGACCACAGGGGCAGAACCTGTACAGTGTTACTACTACACTATCATCAGGTGCTTAATTCTAAATTGGCAAATATAATTTCAGATACATAGTGGCTTTTTATTGTCACTTGTTTTCAATTTCAAAGTTATAACTTCAAAGAAAACGAAAGTGACCTGTAGAGCTTGTGCACTGGGAACCATCAAGTACTTAGTTTTATTTATGCAAATTCGGCAGAAAGAAAAGATTAAAAAAATAAATGGAAGAGCAGTAAGTGAACAGGAATATTTTGAATATAGTAAGACTAAACCATAACAAAGTTTTTAATCATTTGCAAACCGCTTAAAGAGAAAGGGCATTAATTTTACTGCGCAGATTTGCACAAGAATGCTGTGGGGTGACCGTTGGGTTTTAGAACATAAAAATGAGTTTTAGAAAAATTTCTAAGGTTTCAAACCTGATTCCTTTGTGCTGTCTAACACCTGCAGACTGAAAAAGCACTACACATTTGGTTCCATTTAGTTAACTTGGCAGTAGTGGTTTCCAAATGATTAATACCACCTTTGTACAGATACAAATACGCAAGTTGCACTGCACTGAAGATTGAGAGCCCCAAAGTGTAATTAGCTACTCGCATGCTTTTTACCAGCAAATAGAAATACACAGCAAAAAGAAATAAAAGACAAAATACAACCATGCAACATCATTACTCAACAAAAATTATGTGTTTATAACCTCATTACTCACATTTTATAGTTGTGGATGCTGAAACACAGAGAAGTGGCTGTGCAAGGTCATGTTGGCAGCGTGCTCTACTCACTTTTTCATGAATTACTTTTGTTTTTTTTTTTTCTTGAACATATATAGACAACCACAGTAAATTTATGAAAAGGCCTTCTCTGACACACAGATAAGCATGGACTTAAGATAAACTGCAGCTCCTGAGCTTTATTTACAGCAATACAATTTGTTGATTTCAATAAACCATATGGGGAAATAATATCAATGTTAACAGAAACATGTAGAATTCTCTATGGTAATGTTCTGGTCTCTCTGAACTCGGTGAAAAAATTTCCATTGCAAATAAATTTCCCTCACAATATTGGATTTTCACCTTTCAATTTTATAAATTGTCTCATCTGAAAGTGAACTTGTGCCAACAAAATAATTGCAGGGAAGTCTGGACCCACTTCTGAATTAAGGAGAGTAGAAAAGGCATAAAACCACATCTTTTTAGCTAAGTCTTCAGGAGGACTCATTTGTAAATTTTTTTTTCTTTTTCAGTATGCTTCTGGAACAAGTGATTCCAAAGAAGAAAGACAGTCAAAAGGCGAATGTGTATTTACTTCACTAAATCACAATTAAAAGAATCTTTTTCTATAGAAAAAAGATTGTGTGGTTTGCGCGTTTTTATTCTCCCTCCAGAGCTTTCTCATAAATCTTAATTTTCTGAAAGTAATACCAGGCTATTTTATACTGAAATGATACCAATATGATTGACCAAAGTTGATTACATGGTGCCCCTCTCAAAGTTCTAGGATTTCTATGGTGTAAAATGTATACGGCTGTGGGTGTTTACCATTTCACTGTTTCACAAATGTGTGTGCCATTGTGCCTGAACACAGCTGTAATACAAGAAGCATTTACATGAGCCATGTCTGGGTTTGAACAGATTCAGGCTGTGCTCCAAAGCAGGATACACCTACCACAAGCTCATGACTGCTCTGAGGGAGAGTAGGAAAGAAAACTGTTAAACTCTATCTTAATTCAGCTTTGAGAGAAACTTGGCAAGTAAAAAGACTTCAACTGTCTAAACAATAACGAACTCTACCAAAATATTTTTTTTAAACATGCAAACAAAATTTCTGGGTCCTCTCTCTGATCAATTCAATTAGAACTGGCTCCAACGAAGACCATGGCATGTCACCAATTTGGTTTTTGTTGTCAGAAATCTGTTAGAACAGGTCTTTCATCCTCTCCAGTTCAGTATCAACTGTCAAAATAAGATCTAGATTTGATTTTCTTATTGAGACCTGTTCTTATTCCTAAAACTGTAAAGAATGACACCTCATATGCAGTATTTTTTCATGAGAATCAGGCCGAGAATCAGGCCAAGAATCAGCTCAATAAAACATCAGAGGCAGTGAATGCTGAAGTTCATATTTTAAAAACAATCAGAAAATCCATAAGCTGTTCCCACAAATAAAATTTTGTTCCTATTATGAATCAGATTATGAACCAGTGGGGAAATCATGTCAGCTCTTATGACAGCTGAATATCACTATAACAAACCAATGTCTCCCTTGTGGCATGTAGAGATGGTTATTGTTAGAAATGTTGGGCTATAGGAAGCACAGTCCAGACAACTAACATTGACAACAGTAAACCACAAGGTTCACACTGCTTTTCTGCTGGACAAAACACAAGATGGTATGGTAAAAATGTCACTGCTCCTCACAGGTATTATTTGGATTTAGTCAGCAATTCCAGAGCAAAGACAGCAGTTAAGCAGTGTTTAATGACACTGGCAAATGTTTTGTGTCCCACTTAGTGATATAATTTGTGGGACTGACAAACAAAGGTAATGTCTACTGAAACAACAAACTAGGGCCAAATTCCAAGGTTAAGATCAGAAAGACTTGTATTCAGACTGAAGAACTGCAAAACACTTAAAGGAACATAGCAAATCTGAGCTGATTTTCAAACTGCTTAAACTAACAGACTATTCACAAATAAAAAACGTGGTATCTCCAACAAATCACCCGGAAATTACTTCAAGTTATGCTGACTTAGCTTAGATTTAGTTAACCTTTTCTCATCCTGCAAACTCTGTTCTTTGTTCTTCGCTATAGTTGTGTGCATGTGTGTGTTTTCTCACGTGCGCAGGTGGGCCAGAGAGGCAACAAGCAGCTTCAGGTATCCCTGACAGCTTTCAAACATAGGTTAATTCTGGGGGGAACCTATCCTTCCTTCTAAAGTTCCTCATCTTCAAATAAGTAATGATCTACCTGCATAGACCCTTCCAGTTGCTACAACAGTATATATAAATATTTCTGTTTAGCATGCTCAGCCATTGTTTAACAAAGCTATGCTCTTTAAAAGGTTTTTAGTCACCTATGTTAGTATTTCTAAACCTTTAATTACCTTTGCTGAACTCCCTGTGTATTTATGGGTTTGTCTGGTATTAAAATGACTAGAAATGAATGCAGCTTCTAGCATGTGGTCATGAGATTACTTTTTAAAAAGCTATATACCTGCCTGATTTTTTACATCATGCCAATATTAATGGAGCTCAGAATGGTATTTGTGCTACCAAATGACACTACAAACATGTTTCTGTCAAAATAAGTCTGATTTCTAATTTTGCTGACTTTAATCACCTTTGGCAATATCTTACCATGCAAACAGATCAACTCAGAGCCAGGTGCTTGGTTGTAGAGTAAGGTCCTTTACAACATGTCAAAGAATCCAAAACTTTCTTGTGCTGGGTCCATATTATTCCTTTGTCCTTGCAATATCTGAGGTTATTCAGTAAGTGCAAGAATACACACCATAAAATTAAGAGGAAATGTCAGCTGTCAGTGCAAATATTCTTTCTTTGCTTGCACGTATTGGGAATGGAACTGTTGGAACAAGTCCAGAGGAGGGCCATGAGGATGATCAGGGGACTGGAGCACCTCCCCTATAAAGATAGGATGAGAAAGTTGGGGCTGTTCAGCCTGGAGAAGAGAAGGCTGTGTGGAGATCTCATAGCAGTCTTCCAGTATCTGAAGGGGGGCTATAGGGATGCTGGGGAGGGACTATTCATGAGGGACTGTAATGAGAGGACAAGGGGTAATGGGTTCAAACTTAAAGAGGAGAAGTTTAGATTAAATACAACTCTACTACCCAAATCTTTTTCTTCCCAGTGCTGGCTTACAAAAGAAACTAAGTAAACCTACTCTTTAGCAAGCCATTCTACAGAGTATCACCGCCACCATCCCTGGCTCTGAGCCAGCAATTCATAGCAACACCTTACATAAGCATCATTTTCATTAACAGATTGATAAAGACAATGTCAAGTCCAAGAATGAATCTGACAATAAAACTGCAGCATCACTCTATTATTAGCATCACAATCAGTCAAAAAGTGAAAGATTTTTAAAGGAATTTTTGGCTCAATATTGTATCAGCAGTATACTAATGATGACAATTCATGGTCATGTCAATCACACATTTAGGTTTTTTGTTTCAAGGTAGTATTTGCTCTTACTTTTTCATCCTTGTCTTTCACATTGTCATCCACTCTAACCTCAAAGCTACTAAAAAAAAAATTTCTCTTCAAGTTCAGTACAAAGAAAATGCTTCCCTTCTCCTGTTGTCCCAAGTCTCTCTGTATGAATGAAATACAGATTCATACAGAAAGCAAGAATGTACTATGGACACTACTCTAATTTTTTTTTTAACAGTATTTTAATGGCAGTGTAAAGAGCCCTACTAAAACAACATTGTGTTATTCAACATGGTCATTCAGAGATGGAACTTTTGTACCTGAATTTCTTCGAAGGGAGATGCTTCCACAGAGAATGCTGGTCAAATTCTGTCCTGCTTGTGTTCAACTCCTAGTTATTTCAGCGGTGCTGTGTAAGGTCCTCTAGTCATTCATGTACAAAAAGTCATCACTTAACCAGCCACTTCACCTTTTGTAAGGAGAGAGATGGTATGCAGGCACCTCTTGCACTCCCTCAGCATAAGAAACAAGCTGTGGTTATCTTTTGTTTTCAGTTTTTAAGGAAGGAATTTAAGACTGCAAAGCCACAGATACTATAAGAAAAGGATCAGAAATGCAATATGACCTCAGGAGTGAGTGAAGGAAGACCAGGGAACCTCAAGAGGATACACAGATGTGTTTCAACCTAATTTATCAAGCTATCCACATGCATGAGCATTTCACCCAAGGGCTGAGTATTTTGAAGCGTGTAATTCCATTTTTAAATACAGTGACTGACTTTATGCATACCGTAAGTATTGAAGTTATGCATTTCTGTGGTACAAATGACTTTTTGTTTTCTGGAATGAAGAAATAATGAACAAGGATGGGCAAGGACCTATGGACATGCGCAAGTCTGTATGAGGTAAAAGGAATGACATGGGCTGTCCACCTTTTCCCATCAACCTCCAACTGGGAATTAGTGTTTGGGATGAAGTTCTTATAATCTGTGTCCAGAGAACAAACAAGTTACTTAATTTTCCCAGTATATGTGCCTTCTTTGTTTAATTGATTACCTTATCCAGAAGGTAAATGTGTACAATGCTTGGAAGTGCTTCCAAGTTAGGAAATCCAACACTTACCATGGAGTTTCCACTGAAGTCAATGAGTTCAGTACAGGAATAGAATGAGCCTTTCTGGGACCAATCTTATATTCCAGAACAGGTGCTGCCTTTGTGCAAGGAATAAGTGAATGCATCTAAAAAACACCATGAGAACTCTGATCAAAATCTTTCTCTTACATAAAGAAAAGTACTGATAAAAAATATGCTGCATGCATATATGGGTAACCTTGCAAATGAAACACTGATTTTTTTTTTAATTCAAATTAATAACAGACTAGAAGTGTTTATACTCAAAAGGACTGCAATTTTTTTTTTCCATTAACACTTAAAATTTTGCACTTTGTTATACCATAATTATGCATGGTTACAAACTGAATTAAAAGTACAGGAGTAAAAATAACAACACACAAGAATTCACTAAGACAGAAGCTATGTAAGAAATGAACGACCTCTGCCTTGTCTCTTCATTGTTTCTACACTGGAGGGGGATACAGGGAAGGGGTGTGGAAGCACCTTAGGACTCATCAAGCTCCATGGGGTAAAGTTCAACTTAATCCCTGATAACAAGTGCTCTCTTCAGAGCTTTTGCTTGAGGAAATTATTCAAGAGTATCTAAGCAATATGAAAGTCAGTACACATCATACGAGCTCAAGTGACCAAATCATGACATCAGAGTTTATCTAAAACCATCATTCCTGCACCTTCTACTGCACTTACATACTTTCTAATAGATATTCATCTTACCTGCTCTTGAATGCTTCCAGCAATAGGCATTTCATAAAATTTCTCTCTTTCATAAAAGGATGGAAATGAGATGCAGAAAAGACCTAAATGGAGCCAAAAGCAGGCAAATATTGGATGAGAGCACAAAAAGGAAGAACCATCAGAACAGGCATGAGTGGAGGCACTTTAGAAGACTTCATCTTTGGCTTGCAGTAAAAGTCAGGCAAAACAGGCTTTCAGCATGTCTCCCTCTCCTACATCCTCTCCATTTCTGATTAGAATGAGCGCTTTCTCTGTATCAGTATTGGTTTTTCCAGACAATGTTATTGAGTGACTAAAAGTACAAATAAAAGCAAGGGCAAAGAAAGGTTAATGCTACTACACAGGAGAAAAGATAGCATTAGTGGATATATTGGTTTTAGTTAATGAGCCAGCAATAAACAAATATCTATTCCCTGTGAGCTCAATACTCAAATATTTAATGAATTCTTATTTTCAGACAAGTATAGTCATGACCAGAATCATTAATCCAAGAACTGTATTTCATTATTAGGTCAACAGCCTACATAATATGGGTCACTCATTTTGCTTTTGATTAAGTTGGCTTAGCCCTGTCCAGTGATTCCAGTCTATTTGGCTAAGAGAGATATCAAAATGCTTTGAATGACATTCCTGTTCTGTCAGGATCAAAAACCACTTCTGTAATATTTACCTCCCGATGCAGATAGATATTTGAAAAGGAAAAAAGATGACATTTCTAATAATACTCATGGTCTTCCCTATTGCATAGAAAATCAGTAAAGAACCAGCACTTCTGCTTTAATACTTCATACGGATGGCCACATTGAGATTTCGTGACCGCACAGGGTTGAAACCAATCCCCTGATGTTCTGTTTTGGGATTTGATGGAAATGAATAGATATTGGAAACTATAAAGACAGGAGAAAAAGCTCTGTACAATGTTTGCATCCATGCTAAAAGCAAAAGATAATGCCTCCTATGTTTTTTGTGAATCACCACACTGCTTGCACAGTGTCACAGTAGTTCTGCAGCTTGCAAAAATTATTAACACTAAAATCAAAATTAATTTTTAAAAGTTATATGATGGAACAGAATACCAAATACTTTTTTTTGAAAAAAAAAAGAATGTCAAGTAGTACTTTTCATTATCCTTGTCTGTAGCTGGAATACATCTTTATTGATATATTGAAAGGAACAAGCCCTACTGCTCTTCCTGGAGAAAAATGTTACTGTAATCCAGAAGTGATGCATACAAGAAGAGAATCAAATCAAGAGGGTCTTTATTTGACGATTTTGTGCTTTACATTTTGGCACTAAATTTATTCCTTCAATGTCACAAATTTCAGTTCATCACATCACATGGACTCAGCTTTCCAAGTATCTGTAGGTCCAACTAGAACTTGTTTTCCTGCCAGGCTGAGTAAGTACATATTCAGAAAACTGATACTGGGACATTTCTATTTGTATCATATAAATCTGTCGGGTTTTACTTACAAGGGTAGTAAAAACTGGGCTCAGCACAGGGCATACCCTAGCTCTCATTGATCCAAGATTTTTCATAAGCATTCACACACACAAACTCCTGATCACCTCACATAACTACAGCTAACAAGCCTTAGATTTGCATTTTAGCTCCTCTTCCAGCAGTCATGGATGAGAGAAACATATCCAGTTTCTTTCTGCTACACCTGAACCATGATCTGCAGGTAGCTAATAACTGCTTCTTTGGTGGATCGTTTGCTTGATCACTCTTGTTTCCAAAGGCGGGGGGGGGGGGGAATAAAAAACCCTTTTTTCCTGATCGATCATGTCTGTACGCAAGAGTGGGAGACAAAAGCTCCCATGACTATTTCATGATGTCATCTAATGAATGGCACAGTCACTAGTGAAAGCTCCAGAAGCTAATCAGCATCAGTGGTTGCTCTATTAGGTTACCAATTCAAGCTTATTTGTGCTGTATTTCTCTCTGGCACAAAAATCCAGACAAGATTAAAACTCATTTGGTCTTTCTCTCACCTAATATTTCTCCCTCCAAGAGTAGCCTATCACTTTCTGAAGAGAGTAATCTTGTCAGATAGAGTTGCTAAGCAAAGGTATTCCAGACCTGTGAGACTTCCTAATCTCGTCAGGAGATGGTGGATTTGAATGCAAGAAAGCAAGAAACACCCTTCTGCCTCTTGCATGCTACCTGACTATTCTGGCCACCACTGCAACCTTACCCAGCTACATTTTTTTTATTTTTATCTATTGTAGTCCTGTCTGGGAAATCCTAACAGATCAAGGCAAGTTTGTGGATATGTGAATATCCAGCCTGTGAACCCTAGTGCAACTGCATGACCTTAGCTGCTATTTTTTTCTACAGTATGAAGACCAAAGGGCTTGGCAGGCCCAGAAACCAAACTTTCAGCACCTAGAGGACTTATGGATGAAATCTGATGCATGTAAGAATTTTATGCATGACTAAGTTAGGCAATTTGTCACAGGTCAGGGACAGTGGTGTCAATATCTTCACTTTAAGTGCCTGAGGACACAGTTGGAATTTATGAATCAATGTCCACATAGGGATACAACCATAAAAAATCCAAGCTAACCTACAAAGATCAAAAGGCATCAGCCTCTAAATCCAAATTATTCTTTACAGATTTTGATGACAGAACTGGATAATTTCTATTAACAGGCAGAGGTGGAAAAGAGGCAACAGGAGTAGGCAAGGCAGCATTAGACAAAGCATAGCTTATTAAATTCTAAAATATCCCTTTTCACATTGGTTCTATTAGATTTTGAACTGGGAACATTTGTTCTAAATATTTGCAATCTTATGTTTACATTTTTCAATAGCTATAGTGCATAAGAATGATAAAAAAGGATTGTGCAATTTTATGTTTAATGAAAAGTCATTGAAAAGCTGCGCTATAATCCATGCATTTTAATAAAAATAGAATACATTATTGTTTGAAGATTTCAAAGTTTTAAATGTCCACCTATCTCTGCAAATGCTCAGCTGCAAAAATCTGTCTCTTTTACTTTTTGAAACAGAAAGTTACCATGAACAGGCACAGCTTAAAGAGGGTGACAAAGCCACCACGAGATCATTTCTATATAAAATGACTATTGCTGTGCATAGAGTACTCAATTAGTCGTGCAAATTCCCTGAGCAAATACAGCTACGGTGCATGCATGTGCAAATGGTGGAATTTTCAAATTCAAAAGCATACACCTGTGAAGTGACTTTTTTAGAGGTCAGCTGAAAATATTGGCTGTCATGCCTAAGGTGCTCAGACTTTCCATCATGTATCACATACTTCCACAATTATTCACTAGGCTATCTCGCCCTTGTTTTCAAATAATTTCTTTAAATTAACCTAGCAAAATTACAAGGCAAATTATCATTAACAGATAATAGAATGTCCTAAAAGGAAATTAATACAAATTAAAAACCAGGAAGAGAAATAGAAAAATCTTTTTAGGGCTATATTCACATTTGTCATATACTGTTGTGATAAAAGACATCAGAGAGATCAACCCACACAGGAAAGATTAAAGACCTGCTGTGGTATTCCCTGTTTCAAACACTTTAAAATGTGGAATTCATCCAGTAAATTATTAGAAGTTGCATTTTTCACTGGAACTGCATTTAGTTCTCACAGTGCGCATGCAGTTTACAAATATGTCTGTGTATGTACTGTAAACAGAAAATCTCTTTATCAAGCACTTGGGTACTTGGTACAATGTGTTAAGACCAAGGTGTTTGCAGGGCACCAACTGCAAGAGAGGCCTGGCAGTTTGCAGTTGCATTTTGTGATGCAAGAACATCTGAAGTGAATTTTGCCTTCAGGACTATATGCTGTTTCTTGAATATGTCCTTGAAAATACAAGAGTCTAAGTAAGTAAGTGAACAGAATGGCTACTCAAAAATTGGGAAAGCTAACAGTCTGAACCTGATCATGATTTCTTACTCTTTTGATTAAGCATCTAAGCCCCACAAATGGATCTGGCTTCCTCAGTGCCTGCGTTATAGTGACAGATGTAATTTCTACAGCAGTCAGGGATGCAAAAGCAAACATAAAGTGCTGTATTAGCAAGCATATCAGAGGAAGGAGCTGGAGGATGCAAGTATGAATCCAAATCCAGAAGCCCAAAGAAGAATCTCAGTTTCACAAAGGAAGAGGTAGCTCAGAGGCTGTTACTTTATGCAGCTTCAAGCTAATATCAGAATATGGATGTCCATAGTCATTGCCTTGCAGCTCATTTTTTGAGCAATATGGGAAGAAAAATATGTCTGTGTGACTTATTCTTACTGTGCAGTGTTTGAGAATTCTAATAGATGAGAAAAGAATCAATTTTCAGGACGCAGCAAAGACATTCTAATTTTTACAAACTTCTTTCCAGTAACATAATAAATATTTTTTAACTTGCTAGACCAAACTTACCAAGTTTTACTCTAAAAATGTTATGAGCGCTTTAGCATACATATATGGAGAAGTAAGTGCACTAAAATGCAGGTCCTCAGTGTAGTTATAACTGGCCACGAGTTTGGAGACCTTGGGGCAGGACTGTATCTTCTCAATTCTAGAAACAGTGTAAGAATGGCTATCATTAGCACTGCCTTCTCAGAAAAGTCCTCTCAATGCATATCTGGAAGAAAAAGCAACAGTGAGACAGTCACCAACACCAAACAACTCCTTAGATTACCTGAACTAGGCAAAGCAGTGATCCACAGGCTTGAAACCCAGTTTTTCACATCTCCATACTGTATTTTCATAGAGATTAATAAAGCAGGATGTTTCAGCATATACAGCTGGTTGCATAATTAAATATTTCCCTTTGAATTAAGCCAGTAGCAGGAAAGCTGTCACCTATTTGAGGCCTAATAAAGAAGAGCACTTGCTCAGAACAGCAGCATTTTATCCCTGCTTCTACTGCAACAACCAGTGCACACTTGAGAGTAACTTGCATTCAAAATCATAAGACTCTGTCTGCACTGACCTGCGGGTAGTTGACTACCAGTCTGGATATGTATTATGCTACTGTAGTATGGGTTGTATAAGAACCATAAAAGAACCTGAAAAATACTCCTTAAAAAGAGAAGTTCTGAGCCGTCACATCAGCAGTTTTCAAAGTGCTGGTGCAGTCAAACGACCCAGCACATTGTCATCTTTCAGTTCAATTGTGGTTGGGGAAATGAATCAAGACTTTCGAATGCCTGTTGTGTGGTAAAAAATTCTACAGATGGGTAGGAGTCCTTTTATTATCAATATAAAGTGTTATACAGAAAACATACATTTCCAAAGAAGAGTGAAATAGAGGCAAATCTTGTGAAAAGTTTTGTCCCTCAAAATGCATTAAAAAAACTTCTGAGCTTTTCTAAAGAAAACTTAACATTAGAGATGGGTTTGAGGAGGGAGAAAAAAATGGTAATGTCAAAAAGCAACATAAAGACCGAAAGATACAGTACCAAGGAAGCTTAATGTGATGGGGATTGCAAGTTATACCTGCTGCCACTTAAAAAGGAATTGGGATGTGGGGGACTGTTTAGTGCCCCATCATGTGGAACATAAGTCAATAAAATATTTGTTAATTCAGTAAAAAGCCAAAATGTGAAATGTTATTTCATTATTCTGTAAAATGCCATGGTACAGTCTTACTGCTTAACTTTGCCTTAAATTAAGCTAACTTAAGCTAACTTTTGTAGCTGCTCTTCTGTATGCAATGTCTGAATTACTTTACCAGGAGTATTTTGGCTTACTTCCCTAGGAACATTTTGGTTTACTTTCCTTACCTCAGCAACTCATTTCAGTTAATGTAACACTGTGTAATGATACCAATATTAATAGTAACACATCAAGAATAAGATGAGTTTTTATGTTTCACAACTATGTATGGAAATTTCCAGAAACTGCATTACAAATTATTACTATTATGTATTCAATCTTCCAAAAATACTGGACAAAGAAGGGTAAAACAGATAACAATTCAGTAACATCAGAATAAACAAAGAAGTCAAGAACACAGAAATAAGTTAAAACCACTAGGTCTAATCTTAAAAATACAGACTAAACCAGTTTTCTGTGTCATGCAAAAAAAAAGAAAAAGACTGAATAATTTAAACTGATCCTGAATTGGCATAAGCTCTCCAAAGGGTGTCTAACAGCAGTCTTAGACATAGAGCTGAATGCCTTCACAACAGGCAGATGATGACAAAAGTCATTTGTTTTTCTCTTGCTCCTCCATCTACTGAAATCAGAATAAAAAAAAAAACTGACTAGTACCTACTTACACCTCAGGGAAAGTTTGCATTATCAGCCAGGAGTCTTTCAGAGATCCCAGAGTGACAACTTGGCCATGCAGGGCCAAGCACAGACCTAAACAGCAGTTTCCAGTGAGCTGCAAAATCGTAATGACTCTGCCGGTGATTTCGCCAACTGGAATGCCCCAGAAGACCACTGATACTGTCATTGAAAACAATTACAGCTTTGGGCAGTTGTTAACTTTACCATTATGTCTATACCACCGATCATTACTGATACACCTCCCATCCACCCAGGCTACTGCAGTCTGAAGGAAGGTCTTCCCCACAAGCTGCATTGCAGATCCATCCTCCCCCATCTTGCCTCTTCCTGTGGCTGAAATAGCCTGGCGACATCCCCTTTGTCACATGACACCAAACCTCAATTTTCATTGCACTGATGAGGAGCTCTGGCCCATCTCTGATGTCACTTTTGCATGGCTGTGCTGCATCAGCAGGGACACACTATCCCAGCTTCATCTTGTCCTCTTTTGACCACTCACAGGAGGGAGGGAGGTGAGCAACTGCGACACAGTTAAACCGCTTTTCCTGTTAACTTGTCTTTCTTTTTGCTATAATTGTTACAAAAATGCACATGCACTCAATCGTTTTCTAAAAGACCAAAAAGTCCAGCCTAAAATTGAACACAGTAACTGCTGTCATTTAACAAATTGCAGTTTCTTTGTTTGTTTTTGAAGTCTCAGCATCATTCCACTTTCCATGTTATATGAGGATGCTGTGTTGACAAGATTTTTTGGGGACAAAATTTACACATGCAATGGAAAAGAGAGAAAATGCATCCAAACCTTTGGATTGGTTCAAATACAAAATTACTACACACTGACTTATTATAGGGGTACTCAACGTTTTTCACCCAGTGAACAAGAATTTCTATAGCAACTGCCATTGGGATTCTTACTATTCCATTTGTGATTTAACAACTGACTTGCAGGAAGGTAAGACTTGTTTACAAAGCAAACTGTTTCATTCTATGATTCTATGATTGCATCTTTCAGTATTTTTTAAGCAGCTTAACACATCAAAACAAGGAAAAGAAAATGGACCTACGAGAGATGCCCACCTCTTTGTGCATCACCATCACTACGCCTACAAATCCTTAGACTAAGACATGGCAGGCAGTATAGCAGTCAGAATATCATGCATTTCTCTGTATGAATTTTAAGTTACTAAATAAGTAAGTGACATGACCTAGATAAGGTACCAGACTAAAATGAAAAAGACAAGTTGCTGCCAAAACTAACACAAAAGTTCCTTGCTAAAAGGTGTTAGAAGCTATCAAATGACATTAACTTCAGTGAAACATGACCAAAAAACAGCCAACAAACTGCCAGTCTCAATCACTATTGTCTCTGTTTCACTTGTGTTAAATGTCAGGAAGATATGAGACACTCACAGAGATAGCCTGCTTGGCACCCACTCAGTCAGTGTCTAAGCTTACCAAGAAAGTCACAAGCAAATGCTGTCCATAGGGACTTTCAAAAGGACATAGAGAAAATCTAGTACTTGGGTCTCAATTTCTAACGAAATCTGGCATACAGAGAAACAGAACAACATATAGCTGTTCCCAATTTTTTTTGATATTACTTCTCTTTCTAAAATATTCCTACTTACACAAATAAATATTAAAATGTATATAGTTTGTATACATTATATTCATATATAAAATAACAGTCTGCTGCTAGAAGGAAAACAGATGATTCAGTAGTTAGGAAACTATCCTAGAATTTGGGTGATCCACCCCAAAAGATTCCTGTGCACTTGATGGTGAGATTTTTTTCCACTCTCAAGCCTCAGCATAAAGTACTATACATTTCTTCTACCTTGCAGAAATGCTGCAAAGATTAAAGTAACCAATGATCTTTCATAACCAATAGAGAAAGAGGATGGAAACCATATAAAATTTCAGATTCAGAAACAGCCAGGCCAACTAAGTGCAAATTAACAAAATCACCAAGAAATAGATAGTCTGCACAACATATAGGTGGGAAATACGGTCCAAGTGATAGAAGAATCAAGGTGAAACCAACCACAGTAGCACTTCATCCTCACACTGCATTCTTACTCCTTAAAGATCAGGTAAAATGAACTGTTAGCAGCACCTGGGAACCACAAAGGAATGCAGTGACAATCAGCTCCACATTCAACATGTGCTCAGAAGCATCTCTTGCCCTTGGCAGGTTATAATGCTTACAACTTCATCCTGCTTTAAAAAAAAGATAAAAAAAAAAAAAAAGCCAAGCTTCTGAGGACAGGACTATGAAAATAAATACATAATTAGACGTTCTTAGCTGCCATGCCTCTTGAATAGTCATTTGCTATTCTAAAGCAGATGCAAGAAAACTATTCAAAAAGGGAGCCTTTTGCATAAACTTTGTACAGATACAGCTCTGCAGCACCACAGAGTTTTCAGTGTAGGAAGTGGCACAAGTCATACAAATGTCAATGGCATGGTGATATTTCATTTGTCATCAAAGTTTCACCTGCAAGATGGAATCCAGGCTTTACTCACAGCCAAATTTTAGGCACTACTCTGTCCACAGACAAACTGAGGTCAAGCCACCAGAGCTCCAGAGACACCAACTGACTCCCACCCAAAACATTGCTGTGATGGTTTATATCAGTGTGGCAACACCCATTGGTCAGAGCTTACATGAATGCAATGACATAGTGCAAGGGCAGAGGAAGCTCAGGGATGCACAAAAGATAAATCATGGACATCAGCCAAAAGCAAATTCAAAAATTCAAAATTCAGAGACAGAACTAGAGGCCTAGATGTGATTTGTGCACAGTACTGATCCATATACACATTGCACATATTGTACAAGATTTATATGAAATTTTGTTATAGCTTGTACCTGAGTCAATCTTTAAAGTAGAAACACCACACGCTTCTGACCATAAAAACCAACTAACCTTTTAAAACCAGGTAGGACAGAATATGAAAACAAGCTAGAAAGACCAACAGTTTGGGATGTCAAAATTAATAAATATCATATTTTGTGCTCATGCAGAAAAAAAAAATGCAAGGTCACTTTCAACAGATCTAGTAAACACTAGCATACTGTATGTTGAGTTTTAACATAACACAAAGCCATCTGGTATGGAAACTGAAGCTCAGCAGATGCATTTGGAAAGCAGGGCATTCATTTTTATTGTGCCCTAAAATTAGATCTAAAGTGTGTTCAAAAGCATAACTAAAACAGATAGTACCTTCTAGCATTTATGTTGCAGACATCAGTGAGACCTGTATTTGTTGATTCTACATCCAGACCTTTGGTCTGCTTACTATCTCTGCCAAAATATTAAATGGTAAACTTCTTTTCTCCTGATGAATATAACCCCAAATAATTGTCTAAATGCTCTCTTACACATGTTAGCTGTTCAAATTTTAACTAATTATACTATTCAACTTCAAAAATTGTGCTTTATAAAAATCCTTTTAACTAGAAAAACAAAGTGTTACCAGGTGACTTTTTCTATTAGGAACATTAATTCTTAATCTTCAAAGCAAAATAATTACATAAGAAAAAAGAAGGCAGACCAAAATATTTGCTCCTCTTAGTACTGAAAAAGCCACCCATCTGGGATAGTAATAACATCAGTCTCAACACCCTATAAAAGTAAAAAGTTCATCTAGAGCTTGTTATTGTGCATCCACATTTTTAGAGTTTTGGTATGATTTGGTTTGGTCTCTTAGAGAATGGACTGGTCAGCCTCAACAAAAAAAGACCACAATCCTACTTAAACCAGCTGCATATTTGGTCTTGCATACAAGCCACAGCAATTAAGAAGTGAAAGTAAGTCCTAGTCCCTTACAAGATTTTGGGGAAGACAAAATGTTCTATGATTGTTTTCAGATTAGTCTTAAAATCAGTATGCACACATTCCGTTCTTTACCTGAAGAAGAGGCAAACTTAAAGAAACTTTTTCCATATCCCATTCCAATTTTCCAGTGTTTGCAAAGAAAATTCCCCGTCACCACTGAATTTCCCATAGTTTCTGTTATACAATGCTTAGGTCCAAGAGTGTAACAGCATCAAAGTGCTTTGAAACCCTCCTCAGGGTTATGACACTTTGCTCCACTCCTGCTCCTGGATCCTCCCATTTCCTCCACACTTAACTGACAAAAAGAGGGGGATCTCCATGCCTCCAGATTCTTCTTTCTCTCCCAGATCTTCCATCGCAAGCGGATATTGCCAGCACAGTTCCCAACTTAACCCTACCAGGAAAGGCTTGTATCCATGCCTAAGCTGTTACACTGCTGGCCTCTTCCCCTTTTTTATGTCCTCTCTAAATTCCAGTTCTCAACTTCAGGTCTCTTACAATGCAGCATTCAAGCTACTAGCCACAGCTTATAATTTACACTTGCTATAAAGCATAGTATAATGCTTTCGAATGAAGGGCTCTCTCTATGTATGTAAGTATATAAATATACATATTAAAAAAAAAAAAAAAAGAAGAAATGCATGAGTCGGATTGTATGTCAGCAATATTCCTCCTTGGAAACACATCTTCATACTGAAGGTTCGGGAAATGTGTAACACCTGATGTATTTTAACTTCCTTTTAATTTCCTTTCCTCTTAACCCTTTGGATGTCATAGATTCACACAGTGTCTTTCAAAGCTGTTTCTTTTGTTGCCCCATAGACCAGTTTGATTCTGACACACACACACACAAAAAAAAAAATTAAAAAAAAAACACCAAAAAAAAACCAATAAATACATTGTGATTTTCTTTTGTTTGCAAAGAATGGAAAAATAATTGCACCTGGTAGAGGTAAGGAACTGCTGAAAGTTAAATTGATTCTGGACCTACAGGCCCAGAGTAAAAGGACAAAGCAGTCTGAAAGCTTGATTATCCCAAAGACATCTGAGATGTGCCATAAGCTTATAGAAATGCACTGCTGTCAGCTTGTGTTGCTTAATTACAGCTTATGGATGGCTAAATCAGTGGTGCAGTCTGATTGGTTGAGTATCACTAAGTATTTCATGAGTGACCTAGAAAGAACAATTTATCTACATTTTCAATATCATTCTTTGTTACTCCATCTTTCAGAAGCATGCCCTATTTTCAGAGTTACAAACTACTCAGCATATAATTGCATCAGGAGCACACAAACTTGGCTAGTCTGGAAACGCAATGGATCACACAGGCATTACAGAACAATCCTGTGAACACAATCTGATCAGTGGGTACCACTTACACTACAGGCACTATGAAGTTTACGTCAATGACTAAACAAAAAGACAAAACAGTCAGACCACAAATTTCTCAATCTACTTACCAAAAGTTACTTGAAGGATTAATCGCATTTATCCACCTAATAGCTTTATGTTCTGACCTCTATGATCACAAATCCTTTTTATCGGAATAACATAATTATTTCATGCACATGAAGCACATGGAGCACGGGTACCCATTTTCAGGGTTCTGAAAAGGTTGCAGTACATGAAGGTCTAATATTTCCTTCACAAACTTCTGCTGTTCTCTACAGTGGCATCAGCATAGAATGCTACATGAATTTTGAGAAAAAAATAATTTTGTCATCTAATAGAAAAAAAATAGATGGAGGCTGAGTATGGCAAATTAGCCTGGAATTGAATATAAATTAATGAACTACGGGGACAACCCATCAGAAGTCACAATAATTCTAACAGTAAGAGAATGACTGCATGTTTCCTATTAGAGGAAAAGAACAATTCAGGAGCTCATAAAGTTTGACATTTACAGAAGGTCAGGCTACATACTTTCTTCTGGCCTTAAATAATGCAAGCACAATGAGTTTTCTCTCTCCTAGACTTTTGTTAGACAACATATTCTTAAAATCTCTGGAGCTGTACACAGATAACACTAGATGAATATATTTCCATTTTTTTGGTTGAAGGTGGGCTGTGAAAAGATAAGGACAGAACAACATTACAGGAGTTTTCAATGATATGAAACTTCACTGAGCAGTACTTTTTATTGCTCTTTGGAAAAGAAATATATGATCATGTAAGCAATAGGTAACAATGCAGTATCACTATCATAAACAGTAGCATTTGAACAATTTATTGATAAATGCTCTAGTCATTGTTTTAAAGATCCTGGATCAGGACCTTATAATTAACTTCAACGCTCTTAAAATCAAGCCTGAAGAACTTATGATCACACTTTACCATTAGTAAAAAAGAGAAACCGAGGCCAGGCCATCCTGGAGTTATGGTAGTCTAGGAGCAACACCGTTTTATTTTTATTTTTTTTTTTTTTAAGAAACCCTTCAGTTACCTGCAGTGGGGTAAAACCTTTCTAGAGAAGTTATACTTTAGAGAAATTCCAATTACATAGAGAGAAGGGTTTTGTCCCCAAAGCCTGAAAATAGTAATTTCTTTGCATCTTTCTAGTTAGTCTGCAGACCAGAATAAGTTTTTCTTAATGCAAGGATAACAGAACCAATCCTATTATAGAAGTATACTTCCTTATGTCTTAATTATGGAAAAATTAATTTAAAAGTTTGCCTGGTAGAGGCTTCTTCCTCTAATATATGTTTAATTGGCATTGATTTAGTTAACTAAGGTCTCTATTTTAGTGGTAGAAAAACAATTTAGGATATTATGTGAACTAGCTTCCATACTAAGAAGAGTTAGTTAATACCTAATTTTATTTTGGTATTTATTTTCCAAAGAAATATATGTAGATATCAGTGCAACATTTTCTACCAAAAGGATTGCATTCCCATTTTGGAAGAAATAAAGCCAAAACCAACCAAACAAACAAAACCCCAAACTCAAATAAAATTAAAGAAAAATAACTAGAGCAACCTCCATGAAATTTCATGAACTGCTCTAATTCATCCAATAAGAATGAGTTTTTTTAAAACACAGCCATGGACATAATTTCCTACCTGTGAAGAACACATCCTCGAACCATGTTGACGTCTCCCAGCCATGAAATGACCTACCAACAAAATTACCTCCATGCTTGTTGCAAGTTGCTGGGCACACCCTGTAAAATGGAGCAAAGAGGGAAAATACAGAATCATATTGCACTTGCTGTGATTATCATTTTTAAAACAGAATCTCAAGAACCCTGAAAGCACACATTAAATGAACACTTACTTCCTGAAAAATGTTTCCTCCCTAAATCTTCATGGTGTCAAAAGCAGCCTCCTTCCACACTTCAAACTAATACGATATTGTTTTCGAAAAAAATTATGCTGTCTTGCAAGTTCTTTGTGATAAAGGTAATTTTCATACTTAACTTCTGCCAAGACCCACCACAAGAAGGTCCTTGTGAGTACTCACCCATTAAGTATAACTCAAACCACTATTTTTGTGTGAGAAAAAAAGGAATGGGTATCCAAGAGATCTGCAGAGAAAGGTAAAGAAATCTAAGAGCATATAATACAAAGATTTATAATTGATTCATAGTTACTCTTCTATTATTTCCTCTCTCATTCTCTGATATTTTTTTTTAAACCTACCTAATGTCTTATTCAAACTTTATTCATATTTGATCTTCATCCTTTGTATGAAAGTATTTACACTCAAACTAAAAGGTCACAGAACGGTAGAACAAAGGTATTGAAAGATACTTGGTCTGGAATTATTTCCATTCTCACCTTCTTTGGGCTCCAACATACATATCTGCTAATAAATTTTGCTAATCTCAGTCTGGATACCTGTGATATTTCAGCAATAAAAAATTATCTTAAACTGCCCAACTTCATATGTGTATTAAAAAAAATATCTATGACAAGACCCTTTGGGAATCCTAGATCTTGTAAGCAGCTCCCTGTCATAGGAAAAATATATATGTGTATGTATGTCCAGCATTAGCATATCTCCTTTCTTGATTAAACAGCATCTTGATTAAACTGCCATTAAGTTCCTGTCAGTGTGATCCTCACCACCCTTTGTATGCGGGTCCAAGCCACATATAAATTAAAATAATGATGCAAGGAACTCCAGCTATGAAGGTTTATTTTCTTTTTGCACAACTAACCCCACAATTTCAATATTTTTTCTCAGTTTACAATACATGCAATTAGTGAGCACTTCTCTAATCTTTACAATTTTGAGAAGCTTTAGGCAGAGAAACCCAAAGTAAAGAGGCTGATAGAGCTGGTATTGTTACAGAAAAGAGAAAGAGCTAATATATACAGCAGAGCTGCATTATACAGATTATTTTGGCATAAGACAATGATTTCTGCAGCAGTTTTCTGGAAGTAACTGAGTGGTTATACACGTGAAGTATAACTCGGTAATTGCTTTGGTTAGGAAGCAGAGGTAATGCCACTGGAAGTTAAAGCTCTCATTCGCCAAAAGTATGATCTGAAGTTCTACTTCATTAGACTAATGGTAAAAATGAAATTACAGTGTTTAAAACTGTAATTATTTTAAGGCTAATCTGGGCACATGGGCAACACAAGACGCTTCACAGTTGCCTGCAATTGCTACATAGGTGGACATGCAGGCAACTTACATGCAAGATTTAAAGTACGTAAGTAGCAGCCACATACAAGAATAACAGACATTTGAGTTAAGATGCAAGCGTTTTAAGTCACTGTTAAGATTTTGGTGTTGTAACAAGCCTAGTCTAAAACTTGGGACTTTCTTCTCCCAAAGGCTCATGTATGCCTGAGTAAGTAACCCTACTAACAGCGTCACACAGGCAAGCTCAAAAGTGCCACCACACACACACAGCATGAGAGATCAGCAAAAGATCTTCAAGTATTTAAGGAGGAATGAATTGCTTACTGCTAACAATTTCAGAATTGAACTCCCCCAGAAAGCGAGTACGAACTCTAAACAAGACCATACACTAGTGTTACGCAACTGACATGTTACATGTGACGGGTTGTAAAAAATCCATCACCATTTTTTGCCCAGCATTTATAGCACTAGTATTTGCAGAACTACCTATCTCAGCCTGCAGAGATATGACAATATTGTCTGTACCTCTGTATCATCATCACATCTGCCGCTGGATGCTATAATCCCTTGCTATAACACAATCCAAACTCTTGATAAATCCCCCTGTGTGTTCCAGGAAAAATGGAGATTATAGAAACTCCTCTTCCACATTAAAGATACCAGCTTACATATAGATAGAAGTAAAGAGGGAAAGAATAAGACGTAACAAGTGTAAATCTATTTATTTCACTCTCTGATAATAGCAGCTCTTTACTCAGGCAGATAAGCATCCTTGCTTCTCCTGAGCTGTAGGTCAAAGTCTGAATTCAAACGCAGTATCAAATGGTGTTTCTTTTTTTCCTTTTAAATAAGAAATCAGTAGAACTGGTGGTCAGGGAACACCAGCTAGCTGAGGATATTTTGGTCTGAGATATTCAAATTTATACCATTAGAAGTAAAATAGTCAGCAGAAAATACAGAAAAGGGCAGATATAAAACCAAGGCATTAAAAGCAAAGAAGGGTTTCTCTCTCTCCATGCTCAGGATACTTTTCAATTGCATATTAACTGAATTCTCAAATCAAGTATCTGGACTATTAAGGAGACACCTGTGTGGATATTAACTGTCAAACAATCAAAACTTAAGTCATAAAAGAAATGGATACACCAGAAAAAAATCCCAATCTCAATACAATTCACTAATAGTAGATGAAGGCATTAGGATTAGTTTGGATAAATAACTGGATGCATTCCAAAAATGCCATGAAACAGCTGACAGCTCAGAGATCTTAAATCTGTTGTCGACTATGTTACAAGGGCCAGTTATGTCAACTTTTGTCACTTTTCTAATGCCTTCTCTACCCAGTTTTACATAAAAGGCCAATAAATCAGTCTTGAGGAATCACGTTCCCTCTCCTTTGTTTCATGAAACTATTAACTTGTTCATGTTATTAAATTTACTTTATTTCTGAATTTTTCTCCATCCTCAAGGTAATAAAACAAAGATTTTTCACATAAACTTTACCAATCTCCATTGAAGATGGGTGAGCTAGGCACCCCCAGAATGCTGCAATTAATATAATGGAAATGCAGTCTAGTGAACTTTCAATAATGATATCTTATTTAGAAAATTTAGACTTCAATTAAAATGTGAATCAGACAGAGTTAAAATACCATTTGTGGTGAAATTGTTCTGTAAAATGTAAGAGTCCAGGACACTAAACAAAAGATATCTAGTCATTATATTAATTTCTGTCTGTGTTATTCTGATCAGTACTAAAAACCATTTGAAACAAAAAAAGCCATGTATTTGGTGTATTATGAACCACCTTAGTTGATTATTAAATTCTCATTAGAACCTTTCTTTTTTTAGCTGAGCACTGAAAGGAGTATTAGAGATTTATGTAAATAACACACATTTTGTACTGACAGCAATTTTACATTACACTTTCTTACTCCTGTGATTTGCTTAATTTGGTTTTAGGGTTGCGAGTCCTAGCACATAACTTGCTCTGATTAGAAAAGGAAAAGAACCCTCCTCCAAAAGCTAGTTTTAATTTCTCAACTTGTGCTCTGATCACTCTTTTAGTGGGAATTTTACTGACTAATTTCTGCAAGGATGTTGTTTCTCATTTTCCAACACTAAGAAAACTTTTAAATTATAGTTAAGACTATTTGAATTCAAAATGTTGAGACAATGAATCTATTGGGTACATGAAATACCTCAATGTCATCAGCACGATACAGGATCCCATTTGCTGAAGCTATGAATATCAAAAAATAGGTGAGCAAATAATTTATGGGCCATTTGTGTACCACACGGAGCATCAGTGCCCCATGGGAGTGCTCGAGGCATTCTGCATGGAGCTTCATAGCAAAGACAGGAGCATACACATTGTTGTGCCTTTCTGAGACTATGCATATGGGAAGAAGATAACTTAGGAAAACTACAGCTGCACAGCCAAAAAAAGTTTGTAAAATGAGTTGCATTTCTTTACACTGTTGTAAATCCATACTCTGGAAGTTTTAATAGTTTTCAGTTTAAAAGAGTCTCTGAATCCAGGCAACAGTTAAGAATTTTCTTTCAACATAGTTTACCCCAAGATTTCTTGTGGTGGGAAAACCATTTGCACATATGGTCCAACAAACTCCCATCACCCAACAGTTTTTACCTCAAGTTGTGTTAGGACCACCTACTTTGCAGAAGCCACTTTCTCCTCCATTCCCTAAAGCAACATGAACTTCAGTGACAGACACTTATATGAGTTAAAGAAATGCAGACTTACATAGTCATTACAAAGGCTGTCTGAAGTTATCTCCCTTAAATACCTGTTCCATATTGCTGCTGGTGTAGGAAGATTTGTTACTTATTTTTGAACTGTTGTTCACATGTGTTTTAGTTCAGGCCCTCCCAAAACTTTGTGGAAGAGAAACTGCCACCAAGAATGAGCAAAAAGCCAGAGTTTCCAGAAAACAAGCCATAGTGAGAATTAATCCCAATTATTCCACTTTACTACTCTCATGCCCCTACATACCCTCAATACGTTGAAAGAAGAGTGGTTTACTGTTCCTGCAGTACAAAGGGTAGGATTCTGCCCAGAGGCTGCTAAAATAAATTAGGTGTCAGTAAATTTCTGCCTTTCCTTGCTTTATAGTAACTAGTTTGTGGGTCCATGCTCTTAAGAACACCTTGTTGTAACACGCTTCTGCTTTTTAAAATGCACTATTTGATTTACAAGATAATGAGACTGAGAGCAATGGGTGAGATATCTTAAAAAAAATTAATAAATATTGCTGCTTCTGATTATTCCCAGTTAACTGATGCAACTTGATGGCATCACATCTAATCCAAAGGCTAAAACTCCTTCTAAGCCCGTGTTTTGAATATTGAGCATAAAATAGGATAAACAACGAAAATACTAAGTCTTCAGTATCCTCCTACCACTTATACCTGCCCATACTATAGGTTTTATCTGTTTATGCTAACTTGTTAAAAAAAATGTTAAGTTATAGAAGCTTAGACGGAAAATGGCAAATATTTCAACTGATTATATTTGCGTTTATTGGTAGGGCTGGAGACTTGCATCATATCAGTGACAAAATGCTTCAGAAATGTTGCTGTAAATGCTATCTTTCAGCACCATTGTGAGCTGCATTAAGCCAGTTGTGTGAACAAAGTCAGAGGTGAAGATGTGCATAAAATTCTTTCAAATATGAAAAGCAAAGAGACTTTCAAAAAGCTTTCCAAAACTTCACTCAAATATTTCTGATTGCCCCAACATATCATAGCATGGTTCCCAGCTTTTCTCATTATATTGCTAGCTGCTTGAAATCTCTAGAACCTGTTCAACATCATTTTTTTCCCCAGAAACTTGATCCCATTTCTGATTTAAACATAAATTAGATGAAATCAATAAATAACCCTCCCCCAAACACACAGATACACTCAATCTATTGCACAAAACCAAATAAATCCATCTGTATTCTACCTATAATTTCACAGTTTACCAGTTATGTTCCCTAATCACCTGCAAGTTATGGCACTGTTATTTGCTTACTGTCATCTTCTTGTGCTACCTGAAACCCTTCATTAAAAATTAAAAAAAAATAATTAAAACTAGTTCAGGACCAAATATCCTGCATGAAATTCCAATTTTCCACTTTTTACTTTTTTCTCCCCTTAAGGCCGGACAAAACAACCATCTCCACAGCTGGGGAGGGTTGGAGACAGCTCTTGCAAAGCTTGTCAGTACCATTCTGCCATTCTGGGCAGTGGCCAGATGTATCATCAACTGCAAGCAAGTTCCTCGTTCCTCTGGTGTCTGGTGTGCTGACTCTCTGGTGCTTCCATCTCCTGCCAGCTGAAAGCACCAGAGACCAATCATCACACTTAATCCCCAACACCCATATGGTTGGACAAGACACTGGAGCCTGGCCACTGCATTAACGCCATCTTTTAAGGGAATATATACAGCATAGTTCTGTAGCAAATATATACAGGGCTCCTATAAACAGTATGGTTACAGGGCACCATAATGCAAATGAGTTTCCAGACTCATTTTCTTGAGCTACACATAGACATGAACTTCATAAACAACAACCGATGAGAGGAAAAATTAAGTTCAGTGCAAAACTGATGGTAATTCAGTTCTTGTAACATTAGACCACCGCCCAGTCAGCAAAATTGCCAACTGCCACCTCCTGTAGTCATCAGTAAGGTCCCCAACTGGGGAGAAGAGTCTAACAGTCATCTGTCTAAACTACAACTGTCAAATGATGGCAAGTGCTAGCAGCTGCAGAGAACAACCCTGCAGTTTTAAAACACATAATTAAAACCAGGAGCTATTACCAGTCTGACGGCTGTACAATGACTCACGTGAAACCAGCTTATGGTCCAAGCTCAGTTCTTATGGACCAAGTGTCCAGAGTCCTGCAACTCCTGTTAGGACTGTGAAGGTCTAGGCAGGAGCCAGAGTCCTGCAATCCCATGCAGAGCCTCTGCAGGCTGGGGACAGGCAGCTCGAGCTCCATATGCTGGCATTAGCACTGCCAGCCTGTGACTGTGGAGAGAAAACTCTCACCTAACTGTTCTTGCTTTGCCGCTCTCACTGGAGCTAAAATCACTTCAAAAAATTTTTTTAAGAAATTACTGTACTAAAATGACTACTGCTGTCAGCAAGTGACTGCCTGCAGGGGCCAGCTTGCAAAAACAAGGCCTTTGTTTCCCATCATTATAGACACTACTGGGCCAACCCTTCTGCCAACTTAGCAGTAAACAACTTTGAGAAATGTAAGGGTATCACACTACATACACTTAAAACTAAAGTATGCTTTTATGTAAACTCTGCTTTTATGTAAACTCCTGGGTATAAGTATATAATCTGTAGCCCTCATAGAAGCACTAAGAAAGCAGTGTGACTGAAAAATATTGCTCCTCAGCACAGTACTGCCTTGAGCGATTTGGGTTTTTTTCACTTTTAATCAGTATGCTGGGCTTAACTGACAACATAGCAGTCAGACAAGAAGCAAAATCATGAGACTACTTGGTTTTGGCTATGTGCCCTACTTCTTAGCCGATATGTTCATTCAGTGGGTATTTTTGTCCCTCCTACCCAATGTGTTCAGCTATGCCAGCAAGGTAAGCATTGTAAAGCACATCCTGGAAGAAATAAGACAGCTCTTACGCTCTCTTCCACTAGTTATTTTTTAGCCTCTAGGGCTAGATAAAATTAAAAGACCCAATTTAATTTTCAGGAAAAGAAAGTTACCATTATTTAGTTTTTTTGTGTACTAGATGCTTCCCAAAAATGATGGAAGGAGATGAATCTTTCAGCAACTCTACCTCAGGCTTTCCTACACCACTCTCAAAGATTTAACTTTCCAATAATCCTCTTTTTAAATAAGAAAACTGAATGACAGACTTGAAACCAAAGAGACACACAAAAGTAATCAACATTTACTTTGGTAGATCACCACACCAAGAATCCATTTTTGTCTGTGTTTTTCCCTTAAAAGAACTGAAGCCAGCCGAACAATAGTAATATTCCAGATGGCAGTAAAAAGTCCTCCACCTTTTTCATCAAAATGTTGATCATGATCCAAAAGGCAGGAAAGTGATTTTGATGGACGTGTATATCTTTCTGCAATCTGACTTCTCTTACAAAATGGAAGAAGAAGAAAAGCAATCTTGTTTATCAAGAAGTCTGAGTTTAGGATGCAATTTAGAAGATTAGAATAAGGAAACATATTATCAACCAGGCTAGTAATTAGAAATTATTTATTGCTTTCCCTTGTTAAGCCTATTATTAAGATAGAATATTTTCCTACACTTACTAC
Organism: Forpus xanthops; assembly: GCA_032466535.1. Classification (NCBI taxonomy): domain Eukaryota; kingdom Metazoa; phylum Chordata; class Aves; order Psittaciformes; family Psittacidae; genus Forpus; species Forpus xanthops. The sequence continues at coordinate 17,451 of JASSUY010018612.1, read as the reverse complement.
CCCTAACTTACAGAAAACTTTATTTATTTCTATCTTTTGCTTTTACACAGACTTCAAGACAACTTTTTTAACAACTTCCATTTAGCTAAGAATCAAAGCACTTTTAGCTGTATTTGCTCACAAAAAAATCTTTACTGAAGCTAGCAACTACCAAGGAATTTGAAAAATTAAACTTTATTCTGCAGTGAAAAGCAACCAGTTGTTATCTCTGTGTCTGCATTTTCTGTGCTACCAAATAAAAGTGTTTCCCAAAAATGACCGTCCATCTTAGCACACTTTGCCTGCAAAGCTTAATTTTTCTTAACACTTGTCCCAGGGTAAATTTTTTGCCTTAATTTTAAAATTTACTTTAAATGATGTTTACACTTCAGAAGGCTAGATTTTATATCTATTGAATTTCTGGTGTCACTTGGATAAATTCATGAAAGGATACAGGCAACAAAATCAAATCAAACCCAACCAAAAATAAACACCACAATTCCCTTTTCCTATCCATCAAGGTCCCCAGCTTGCCATATCCTCTGAGGACCATAGCACAAAGATCTCATCTCATTAGGATTTCTTTTCCTCTGCTGGCAAAAAAAAAAAAAAAATTTCAAAAACCTGGATGAGATCATCTTCCATATATTTGGCTTCTCACTAGTTAGGTAAGTCAGAGGTATAAGAGCGTCTATATTCACTTCCTTTCTTATGCAAAACAGGTTCAAGTCCATGTCACTTACCTTTTAACAGTCTTAATCTCTCCTTAGTCCTAAGCAGTCATCAACAGAAGAGTTGCTGTCAAAGCTAAGCAGTGTTGCAAGAAATAAATAAATGTTCAATAGGTTAAGCTAAGAAAGCAGACACAAGCAGAATTCTCTATGTAACTTTTGTGACAATTTTATTAGTGGTGACACCAATCCTAGAAGTCACTGTAGAAGATATTAAATACTTACCTGAAAATACACCTTTCTCACAACCCCAAAGATTTTCTATGAAGTATCTGAGACCTAATGTACAGCTTTTTTTCTCCAGCTTATGTCAGCACAACTTCCTCAGTTTCAACTGGACCAAGCTCATACCTACTTTTTCCAGCAAGAGTCCCAACAGCTCCATCAGTACAATAGCAGTCATTTTCCACTTTTGCACAATGGTAATTTTGTACTTGCTGAATGGTAGCATAGTAGCTCTGCTAACTGTTTAAAATACAAACTCTGTGATGCAAGATCATAGAATCATAGAATAGTTAGGGTTGGAAAGGACCTTAAGATCATCTAGTTCCAACCTCCCTGCTATGGGC
>JASSUY010018610.1:7629-33089 GCA_032466535.1 Forpus xanthops | reverse complement strand
CTTAAACAGGGGAAGTTTAGACTGGATCTGAGGAAGAAATTCTTTCCTGTAAGGGTGGTGAGGCACTGGAATGGGTTTCTCAGGGAAGTTGTGAATGCTCCATCGCTGATGGTGTTCAAGGCCGGGTTGGACATAGCCTTGGGTGACATGATTTAGTGGGATGTGTCCCTGCCTCTGGCAAGGGGGTTGGAACTAGATGATCTTAAGGTCCTTTCCAACCCTAACTGTTCTATGATTCTATAAACACATTTCTTAATGTAACAATATATCCAGCCCCTACTTGATATATTCAATCTACTTGTTTTATAAAGAAAGTTAACTGTTCTGGACAGCAAACTATATGATATGATAACTGAAAATGTAGCTTACATTTTTTTCATCAAGGTGTAGAAGATCTGCATTCTGAGATACAAGATTTAACCCAGTAAAACCAGTCTTCTACTGGTTACTATGTGGTTTGTCATTCTTTCCTTTGTCATGTGAAGCAGTGCTAATCAAACAGTAAAAACCTTGAGGGGACAGATACATTACTACAATTGATTTAGGGCTTAATATGATTATTTTTCATATAGTTGCGAATTTGCTAATCCCTATCAGCTTCTTTGTAAATCCTGTATGTCCTTGCCTGCTTTCCTTGTATCACCTTTTGCATTTCATTCCAGTTATACTAGATATGCTTTCTCATACCAGATCTTTTTCAGTTATTGAGCTGAGTGTTAATGTTTCCCATCTAGTATATCTTCTAGGCAACTGTCTAAATAGATTCATGTATGAGTCTATCTGGTTGACAGGATGCTATAATAATAATATTAAAACTAAGGAAATGCGTTGTTTGATGTAGTGTTGAACTTTCTAAATAAAAATATTTAATTGTTTTCCCCTTGTCACCCATCCGGGAACAGCACAGTAAATGCAAGATAACTTCAGTCAGTAGTTACCACTTCTTGATTCCCTATGTTCTTCTACAGAGTGGCAGCTGCTCTCCCCAGACACTCTCCAAACTGCTGTCCTCGGCCACATTTTCTCTTTATCACTTTTTCTTACTGTATGTTTGTGGAATCTGGGCTGACTTTGTTCTGCAATCCAGGCGCTCATGTTGCTTCATACTCCTTTCCTCTGCTTCACCCATACCCACTCCTTTTGTGGCATTCTGATCTATCCCAAAGACTTCCTTGGCTGCCCTACTCCCTCCTCTGGAAGCATATCCCTTCTCAGTGCCATTGCTGTTTTGTTTTGCCTGGAAGACCTTGACAACATTGAGGAAATGAATAGAGTTGTTATGCAGGTGAAAGCCATTCTCGTCATCCATTTCATTTCATTTGTAGATTGCACAGGTTCGCTGACGTTATGCTGGGGCCTCTGCGAGTAACCCCTGCTTCTTTCCCGGATTTCTGGCTCCAGCAGGACTTGGTAGGGTTTTACTAAATCCTGTTCCATTCCTCAAAGGTTTCAAATTGATGAGAGATAGCAAGTGTATTGACAGCCACCCACTACACAGAAATAGGCATGAAAGTGCCACATACTGAACATACAGACCTACTCTGCTTATATCACAGTATCAATGAACTGGGGATTATGGTAATGCAAAATTTTCTATGCCATTTTGAACATGAGCACTATATTTTGCAGTCACTGTGATAAAATGCATAACTTACGAAGCTAATGGCCCTAAATGAATAACTCTGTATAAAAAATGGCAGCTGCAGCTAGTGTTTCTAGACAATTAAAATGCTTTTACAACTTAGCAGTTCTTAATCCAAGTTCAGGGGAGCTTATTTAGTAGTAAAAGTCTCAGAGATCTGTTGTTCTTACCATCTTTGGAAATAGTGCTTAAGGATTTAGCCTCTGTAGCCCATGGTGGGAGAAGAGAAAAGCCAGTCATACAGGCAGATTCAAGAGGCTGAATTGCACTGGCAGAATAACTTTGTCTTTTGCAGGATTCTATGTGAGAACAAATAATACATCTATTTATATTCATGAATTTTACTCAAGTAAAGTAGACCTAATGAGCTACATACTAGGTTTCTGTATTGTCATGGTTTAAGCCCAGCCATAACTCATGCAGTCGCTCTCTCACTCTCTCACTCCTCCCCTTGCCTTCCTCCCAACTCCCAGTGTGATGGGGAGGAGAAGTGAAGGAATGTAACTCCCACGAGTTGAGATAAGAGCAGTCTGTAAGTAAGGTATAACACAAGCCACTGCTGCTACCCCCAATGATAATAATGATAAGGGAAATAACAAGGGAAGAGAATGCAACTGCTCACCACCAGCTGACCGATACCCAGCCCACCCAAGCAATGATCTATCTCTTCCAGGTAACCACCTCCAGTTTACATAGGGGGCATGACGTGCTGTGGTATGGAATACCTCTTTGGTTAGGTGTCCGATCTCTGCTTCCTCTCGGCTTCCCCTCCTCCCTGGCAGAGTATGAGACTCAGAAAGTCCTTGGTCAGACTAAACATTTGAGCAGTAACTGGAAACATCGACGTTATCAGAGCTGTTCCAGGCCAAAAGTCAAAAGCACAGCATTGCACCAGCTACTAAGGAGAAACATGCTGCTACTACTGAACACAGGATATATATGCTGAACTTGAAGCAGGGGCAACTTTTGTGTCTTGTTGGTATGTTTTCAGTTCAGCTGCTTGTGATCTAGAGTTTTAAAACAATAATTAACATATAATTTCAACCCTGCTTTGTATTACACATATAGGACTGGAGTAAATAGACACTATTCTCCATTGTGTAGTCAGCTATCAATTGCTGATTATCTGCTTTTAAGTCCTGACCTCTGCAACAAGACTGGTAATTCCTATCCTGTGTGCTTCACTTCATTTACTCTGACAGTTATTACTTGTAACAGCCACTGTATTACCCTTCAGAGCTGAGCATTCAGTCTTTAATGGGGTGGGGGGGTTTTATATCATCTCAAAGTACCATTTTAAGGATCTAAGTTATGCGATTTGAATATAAGCCTGTTTATGAAAAGGGAGTGTGGGGGGCAATGCATCTGGATTTGAATATTATGCCCTTTCCAACTAACTCTCAAAAGTTTTACTTAGTCACTTAAATATCTCAACAGTGTACTTCATAGATGAAATGTATACATGACTGGGGAAAGTGTGGACTTCAGCTGGGTCTAAGGATTCCTGTACTCATCCCTGTGCTTATGCTACTGTCATGTTATAAAAAAGTAAGCACCTTGCCTCTTAAACCCATTTTCTTGTTCTTTCACCACCAATCTGTATACATCTTGGATTTTCACTGGTCCTTGAAAATTCTTGGACTAAACCTGCCTCTGCAGTGTGCCAGCTCTCCTCCTCCCTAAACGTATCATGACAAGTACAGCCGTTCCTTGAGCTCTCTCTACTGCTCTGTCATTGTTTTTTTGCTTGGCTTTTTTTGGTTTGGTTTGGATTTTTTCCCTGCCAAGTTCTAGGCTATGCAATCTTTTCTCTTCTTTCTTGATCTGTTGGCTTCAATGATTAGCACAGTTCCTAAACTTCTTCCCTCCTCTGCTTTTTAACACATCCTTCAACTTTCTTCACTGTGGGGTGATTCTGGAGATTTCTCTTGCTGAGTCCTGTCTTTCTGCATTCAGTCTTTTCTGCAGTTATCTGCAGTTTTTAAGTGCAGATTCCAGCACATTCTGATACGTTGTGGGCCAGAAGCACAAAGTTACATTCCTGTGTGTCTCTTGCAAAGTTAATGAAAAACTGAGAATCTTTCCATGATGTGCACTTACGCTTGTCAGTGCCTTTCTGTACACTGATTATCCTCCTTGGACTGTTTTGTAAACCCGCTACCTCTTTTTCTTTAAAATATTTCTTATGATATGTTTCTGGGAAGATAACAAATTTTATAGATAGTCTAGGCACAGCAGGCATGTTTTTTATTGTTAATGTGTCATGTTCAACTCCACGCCAGTTATCATTTGTGGCCATAGCCTTTTCTTCTGCAGATGAGCTCCCAGTACAAATTTTCCAGTGCTTAAGTGCTGTTTTGCATCAACAGTAGGAGATTATGCAAGGCACGCACACAAAAAGAGATGGAAACCTCCACTCTGTTTTGAAAGCAAATGGAAAATTTATCACATTTGAGTGCTTTTATTTGGGTACATAATTTTACACTTGGATATATTTAGGCAACCTTTACCTGTTTAACAATTTGTGAACCCATAGGCAGTTGTTATTGACTAGATAAGCACACTAATTTACTCGGGAAGTCTAACCTTGCAGACATGTGTTTAAAGGAATGTGACTTTGAAGTTCAAATTATGTTAAGACGTGAGTTTAAGTTCATAATATATGTGAGATATAGCACAGTGAGATGTAAAGGCACATAAGGTAGCTGATCTGTCATAATTTCAATTAATAGTATTTCTGATTATGAATGGAATTAAATTTATATTTCAGTAGAAGGAAAGACTAGATGCAAGATAAGTATTAAAAAAAAGTAATAATTTATACATTAATACTTGACTGTCTTTTCAAAATCTCCTGTTATCCCACTTGACTGAATAAATAGTCTTGTTGACATTAGCTGATCCTGACTTGCTCACTTTTGTTAATGCATTCTATCTCCCTTCCTAAATCACCTGGGCAACTTTCTGTGGTGTACATTCAAAGAAAATTCTTTTGAACCTTGAACAGTTTCTTAGAGCTAAGAAATTGTAGCTCAAATATTCTGATCTTCTTTGGATCCTTACGGTAATCAATGATATGAATTAATTACAATATGGACCTATCAAGTGATGATAATTTCTATACACGGAATTGGCTTACATTCATTATAAGAACTTGTCTGTCTTGGTTTTTTTTAATCCTGCAGATGTATTTAGTGATTTTTCCAGAGGGGACTCGTTACAATCCAGAAATACCAAAAGTCATTGCAGATAGTCAATCATTTGCTGAAAAGGAAGGTAAGCAAAAAAAGTTTCAAAATCATTATTTTGTTGCAGTATTAACATATGTTATATAAAATCGTTTTATAATATGAAGATGATTTTACCTTAAGTGGACCATTAAGCCTACCTGGTTGATATTTAAGGGTTAGAATAGCATAAATCGATGTTTCTCTTACCACAGAGTAAGATGAGAGTAGCGTATATGCAGACACTTCTTGCCATTTCACATTGCGCAGGACTATTAATTCTGAAGAAAGCTTTTGGTCTATATGTGTGCATTTATGGACACTTCTTTTCTTGCCCATTAAGGGACGTAAAAATTACCTACCTTGGATCAGGGCACTGTTCTTTCTAAGGTGACATTAAAATTATCAAGTTGTTACTTGATATAAAGAATATTTTACATAGAGATTGTTGTGTCTTAAAAGTCTTCCATCACTTCATTTTCAATTAGTGTTAGTTACTACCATGGCTTTTTGGTTTTGTTCCTCTCTCGCTTTCCTTTTCACTCTTCCTTAGTTGTACTTTTTTCTATAGTTGCTTAGATTGTTGGTATTGTCTCTATAACCACAGATGGAATTACTTCAACGTTGGAAAGACTTGCAAAAAATATAAAGATCCCAAGCCTTTTCATTTTTTCTCACATCATATGCACAATACATGTAGACTTTTAAGTCCAACAGTTCAGTGAACATGTTTCCTGATTTTGTTTTTTCCTGTTGACCAAAAGTTAAATATTTCACTCTGAAGATAAACAAAGAATAACAAATAGGTCTGGTAAATTAATTTCTGTGACACACTGAAATGAATTCACAAGTCTGTGAATCAGCCTGTTGATATCATCAAGCTATTAAGTATTGTTAGCTCTTGTCCAGAAGGATATATGCTTTTCTTCTCCTTGGGAAGAATGGAATTTGTTTGCGTGTATGAGCAGGAGAGTTTAAGTCATAATGTATTTATTCATAGCTTCAGTTTCCTGTCGGAAATGAAAGTCAAATGTTTCATTTAGGTTTGTAGTTCTTTGAGAGTTTAGAGGGTGTGTTTGATGGGGTTTTTTTATCCCCCTCTTCTCCTTTTTCAGGGAAAAGAAAGGACTTATGTCATTACTGTTTAAATAAACTTCTTAACTGTATCTCTACGATCTGCAAAACAGTAAAACACTGCTTTTGTGCTTTCACAGCATCTATTATTTTCACTAGTGTGTTTTTCTGTTCCCAGTATCAGACTGCTTATATTTTGTAAGAATTACTGCTCTTAAAAACTTTGTCTTAAAAACTTTAAAGACAAATACATATTAAACAAGAAGCATCTCTAATTCTAGTACAGAATCCTCTTGATCTGCTTTTCCCCACTGCTAAATTCTTTGATCTCTCCTCAGCATTTTGTATGAAGAGAGCAGCATCTGCATAGGCCCCTGCTTCCCTGCATGTTCATGCAGAGGTTAATATTCTACGATTCACTTGACTAAAAGCATCCCTCATACAAGCACGCTGAGAATCAGGGGTGGCTGACACTGAAAACTGCATACCAAACTACTCTGACAGCTAAGAGACACAGGACACATGCCAGTACATCGGAGCTGCAAGGACAGGGAACTCTACATGATTGCCAGCAGGAGATGATAATGAGTCCCCAGAGTCCTGCTCTACAGTGCTGCTGGCTCTGGCTTGTGGCTTCAACCCAATAGACCCAGTGCCACCATGGTCCTGACTGCTGGCCACGTGGTAGGGTTTCAGCATGGAAACCATGACTAAAAGCTTCATCAGTTGTTTGTGTGTAGACTGAGTGCTGGCCATGCTCCTTGTAAGAGTGTGAGAATTGTTAAGTGATTCTGCTGAGATGAGCTAAAAACACAACTGCTTGCTTTTCTGAAAGATCCTGGAGGCTTTCTGTTTCTTGCAGCTTTAGGAAAGGTAGTAAAGCTCAGTAGTTCTGCCAGTCAGAAGAATGTGGACATAGTCAAACTTGCAGTTTAAAATGTGAACTTCTTTCCTCATGGCGTTATAAAGAAGTCTGATAATTTAGTCTTCTCATCATAGTATATTTGTTACAAAGCACAGTGTGTCAGTGTTGGCTTTACAGACATGTAGAAGAATTTTGTTTCTTTTAAGAAAGAATTTTTTCATTTAAGAAGAATTAAACTTCAGATTGATCTTAGGATCAGAGATACTATACCCAAATACAACAAAATTCTTCCTAGAGCAGAAACATAACTCATTTTTACATGATGACTGAAATACTTTTTTGACATAAGTGTTTTTTTATGTTATAGTAGTTTTGCAGAGAGGAAGTATAAAAAGGTTTTGTGCAATCTGTTTACTTTTATTCTGCATGGGCTGGCTTCTCTTCTAGAGAAGGTTCATTGGTTTAAGCAGAATTATTGGGCTGAACTTAATTACCTGGTCTTAGAGTAACTAGCAGATGAGTTGCAATTTAAATGTTGATGTTCTTTTTATGCGAACACCAGGTTTGGATGCAGTAACAGCCTCTTTACAACTGGTCTAGGACCAGTTCAAAAGCAAAAAGAAATTTCAAAAATAAAAATAAAACAAGCTTAGGTTGACATTCGAGGGAATATTATGACATTTTACTGGTTTCAGCTATTATGTCTTTCTTCACTGGTAATCTCCCTAGGAACAGGATGGAAGGATATCACACAGCAGAAGAATTGCAAGGTGATTGAGGTCATTCTTGAAAGACAGGCAACTTTTTTAAATACTGGTAATACTTCATGTTACAGTTTGTTCTGCCATAGGACTTGGCATTCTACATAAAATCTTGACTCCTAGCAAGAGCACATGGTTTTCCTCTTTCTGAAGCAAAGACAAATCAAACACACAGAGTAGATCAAATAGATCTGGGTATGTGTAATTTGAGACTGAAGGCTATAAAGCACAGAGAAACAGAGGAGACACAGGAATACGTACTTTTTTAACAGTTTTTAGAAAGAATTTTTAGAAAAATGTTATGATACAGTAAAAAAATAAATCAATGGACTGGTCTTTCAAATTGTCATTAACTACCTTACCAATTTCAAGTTGAATGTACTACCAGATTGTCTATTGAAACCACAGAATGCCAAAACCATCTACAAGTAAAAAGTGATAAAATTAGGGCATTAATATTTGTAGCTTTCCTGTTGGATACTGACACATGTATCAGCCTTCAGCACCGATACATTTGACACATTAAAACTCTAGTTGAATTTGAACACTATTGTAAGTTCTGTCCACAGTTGTATTTTGTGAGATACAGAAAGTTGCTTCCTTTCCAGTGTTACTTCCAGGAATACTAATTTTTTATGGTGATGACCTGAGAATGTTGTCATTTAATGGTGATGCTGGTTCCCTCAGAAATTGAAGATTACTCATTCTACATGTTTTACAAGTGGCAGAAAACTCCAGTCAGATCAGATTCTAACCCAGGATAGAACATTTTAAGTCAGAATACATTTGTTAGGTTGCACTGGGGAAGGAAAAATGTGCTTCCTGAAGTTCAAAAACAAAAGCAAAAATTACCTGTCTAAAACTAAGTTGTTTGGTTATTTGTGAAAGGATTAATGCAGGGTTTATTCATAGTACAAGGTAAATTCTGTGGAGTTGAGAAAATTAATCTGATATTTGTCTTTATTGGCCAGAATAGCAGTATTTGCTGGGTTTTCACAGCCAAGGAAAATAACAAAAGCAGTGTGTGCAAAGAATGTGAGATGAAGACGTGTCAGGTTTTCTCATTTCTCTTGGAGGTAAATGAAGCCCCCACTTCCAAACCAATGGGGAAATGTGCCGTGTAGCTGGATTTGAACCTGATACACCTAGTTACCCTCTCCTGATGAATCTCTTTGAGATACTTCAGCAATTGCTACCAGAACAGGTGCTCTCTTTTAGTGTTTTAGTATGGTTGGTAATTCATTTTCAATGGGATATCTTGTAAGTTTTCATAATCAAATATCTCATCCTCTATGGTCTCAGAGATCTAACAGTATGACAGAATGTGTTTTCCCCTTGTCTTCTGAGCCTTTGCCTCCTAATTTAAAATATTTAAGTATAGAGTCAGTAATCTTAGCTTAGAAATCATTGTAGTTTTCCACTATATGTAAGTAGTCAGCTAATGTGACTCCCAATATGGGTGACTCCCAATATGGGTGACTCCTTTTAGTCTCCAATTATTACTTGAGGCATTTAGAAGTACAGTGATTTTTCCACACTAGTAGGTGAGCTTGCGTTGCTGCGTCCAGGGAATTGTAATTTTTAGGTGGCAGTCATATTTTCATAGGGGCTTAACTGTAATCTTGTCATAAAGTTAGATGGGGAAATTATGTATTTATTTCAAAATGTAATTATTTTAAGGCTGGTTCTTTTTGATGGTAATGGACTCTACAACAGAATTTCGCTAAGACCCACAAAATACATCACTTTAACTTTTTCTGCCAGTTTCTGGTATAAAATTTGTTCCATTTTATATGTTCCCAAAATATGTAGATGTAGTTTTCTGATCATTTCCTAATACCTAGACCTCTATAGTGTTTCAAACAACCACAGATTTCTTAGGTTTAATAGACTATTAATTTTATCCAAATGTTAATAAATGGCATTTTAAAAATGTGAAAATAAATAGGAATAATCCAAAGCCCTCCTACTCCTAATGTTACTAACTCGGAAAAGTCAACGAGAACCGGGTAGGAAGCTTATTAAATTTAACTTGGCTTGCTTTTGCTGAATGAAGACAAAACAATCTTCCCTGATGAAACGCATTCATGGAATTTTGTATTAATGCTTGATATCTATAAAAGGTCATTTAAATAAGCAAACATTTCAGGTATTCATTTATTATCTCCCTTGTTTTTATGCAGAAAAGTTGCAAATGTTGATGTTTTTTAATGCTAAGTTTATCTTGACTAGTATCATGCTTTCTGCTAAGATGTTTGTACGTGCAGGATATGCTTATCTCAAAATTGCTTTTACAGGTCATGTGAAAAAAGAGGTATTTCAACTAAGCTAATCGAAAATACTTCCCTTCTAGATCTTGGCATTGGTTTTAGATTGTATTTTAAAGCAAACTGATGTATTTAATATCCATAAATATAATTTAGATCTGTCTCTACAGAGAGTAGCTTTTGTTAACATTTTTTCCACATACTTTCGTATAATCAGGCTTGATGTAAAAGTGCACAGTAAGATGTGGAAAGGAGAATATAATTTTAGAAAAGAGTGGGGTGTAGGTACTGAGTAGCATTTGAGAGAAGTACCAGTAGAATGAAGAAGGGATTTCTGTTGTTGAAAGTCATCCTTAGGAAATCGAGTTTGTGAAAACCTTGTATTTATGTAGATATCCATCACAGAAGAAAGGGTACTCAAATGTGGTGTCTCTCACGTTTTGCTATGGGATAGTCATAGTCTTCTTGAGGGGGTTACTTGCACTTCTTGTACTTCAGTTCATGGTAACAGAAAACACTTTATGAGAGCATACAATTTTTTAATACTGTCATCAGCTGAATCCTATTAATGTGAATTAATGGAATAATAGCATACAAATGGATTAGCTGTCCCACCATATGTCATTTTATGAGCCTGACTCTGGTTCAATAAGTAAGGCTTCAATCACTGGAGACATTCCAGAAGGCTGGTGGGAACTCAGTGCTGGATGAGTACTTGGGATACCCCATGTAACTGCAAAGCTTTCAGTCTAATATCATTAATGCGCACACACACATATAACAAAAAAAAAAAAAAAATCTCTTGAAATTCATTGGGTTTTACCCTGCTTTCAGGTTTTTTATTGCTGTCAAGTAACATGGTTGTATGTGGGGAAAAAGTCTCCAACTAATTCTGACATCTACTTTCAGTGAGGACATAACTTTTGTCGATGAAATGTGGTGATGCTAATACAATACGTGCAGGATATTCTTCATTTAGAGATGCTTTTTTTATTGTTTTAATTTTAAAATGTGGTGTGTGCACTCTAGGGTACAAATATGACCAGTGGAGTCCAAGTCTGAAAATGTAGGTGGCCTGCCTGCACTAAACAATTCTTTGAGGTTTTGGCCTGAGTGAAGGAAAGAGAAAGAGCAATCTTCTCCATCAAGTTGTACTCAGCTATTATATATGTAACTTTACCCTGAGAGTTTAGATAAGTTATGTTTTGTTTGGTGGTTTTTGTTCTTTTGTGTTTAGATAAAAAAATCAGTTCTATAGATGTTAATGGTTTGGGCCTTTGTACATCCCAAAATAAACCTCACTTTATTTTGTTAAGCTTTCTTGCAGACTTTGTGAAGTAATTCAGCATCTTACTGTAGTCTAGTAAACAGATAATATTTGAAGTACCATTGCTCATTGTATTTCTTCAGGTTTTCACATTATTTCCATACTTTTTAAATGTGTTTATCATTTGAAAGTTAGCTAATGAGCAAAACTATAGCATTTTAAGGGAAGAGTATTGAATTATTAAACATCTAGTTCATTTTCTTTGGCATTTAAAATACAATCTCATGACCTCAAATACTTTGACAAAGAGTCCTAACTTAGTATTGCACAACATTAAAAACAGTTTAAGCACAGTGTGTTTTGTGAATTGGATGCGGGCAGCTTGCCAAGGTAACTATACTATAACTACTTGGGTTTAAATTCTGTTATGTTGATTTTAGCAAAGATCATAGAGTAATTGCAAGAATGTGTGGTTAATGTTTTTATAAAACAGATTATTTAAAAGGATGTGCTAAACTCCTGTTGTGCTGCATATTTGTCATGCACCAGAGTGTTTATGAATAATGGGTTATGGAATTTATTGATTTTAATGAGATGCATATTCATTTTGTACTTAAACCTGCAAGAGTTCACTGATAGCGCATGGAGTAAACAGGGCTTTTTCTACAGTTGCGCTTCACAGATTGTCACTGACCATCTTAATCACCAAAATTGCCCATGGGTTCAAAAAGATGAGGACTGAGTAGTCTTAAATACCTAAATCATAGAATCATAGAACAGTTAGGGTTGGAAAGGACCGATTCAGTTCTCACTCAAGCCTGTTTTCCCTTTTTCTTCCCCACAACAACAGTTTGGTTAAGGTGAAGATGAGTTGGGCAGGAAGGGAATGACATTGTTTTTAGAATATATTTGGGAATTTGGCTCAACAAGGGTTGTGTTGCTTGTAATGTCCACACTAACGTCATCGTTGACACCACACTAGAATATTCAGTGCTTCATTTGCAGAGTAAACATTCAGAAACATAGCATGATTAGCTGTTTGATGTAACAGTTCCCAAGCTAAGAAAACTCTACCACCATGTTATGCTTCAAAATATTTATATAATCCATGTAACATTTTACATAGACAGTTATCACTGTTGCTGGTAAAGCTTAGAACAATGACTTCAGAATGTGTTCTAGTAAATAACGTTTTATCTCTGCGTTCAAACAAGGTGATTCATAGCCAATGTTAAATCAGGCTAATCATTTATACTGAAATTTTCCGCTCTAAAAATGTTAGAGCGGCTTAGAGACTAGCGTTATCATACAGTGTTCAGTAGACATTTTCATACTTCAGATCAAAGTGTGCTTTGCCCAACAAGGGAGAGATGTTCAGTACAAAATCAAGACATAACATAATATGTTTTGAATGGATTTTGCATGCAGAGAGATATCAAAAGCAATACCACACTACTTTGGTTTGGAAAAATTTCTGTTTAATTTAACAGGAATCAGTAGCACCAATGGATTGTTCTTTAAAAATGGGCTGAAGAGTAAGGCAATGAAAAATAAGGCTAGAAAGGAATAATTGGCTTTTTATTCTGATGCTTCCCTTTGAGAAGATACTCATCTTATGCAAAATAGTGAAAATTTTTTGCGTAATATGCTTTTATTTCCTAGAAGTACTTTCACAGAAGTGTGGAAGAGCTGTGTTCAGATCATGAAAAGGTTTGGGGATTTTGTTTTCATTTTGAAAATCATTGTCTATTAAAATTCTGGAAATAGAATGAAGTTTGTACTTTTGAGCCCAGTGTATTTGAATGTTTTTAAGTATGCTCTAAGTGGAAGTGGTCAGCTGAAGCAAACATGGATATGAAACACTGTTAAGACTTGCAGAGTGCTGTTAAACTGAACATTCTTGTGTCCTTGATGTACCAATCTCTGTATCTTGGCCTGGATGGTTAAAGACAACAGCTGATTTCTGTGACTGTTAGTTAGCCAAGTCAATTGTCAAAGGCTGTTCACAGAGAAACAGAGAGAGTTTCTTCCTTGCTGTTGATTCTCAGTGCTGCATTTCCCCCTCCTCCTTATTTTTCCACTGGGGTGGTGAGTTCAGTCAGCTGGTGGGAAGGAGGTGCCAGAGCAATAGAAAGTCAGCAGCAGGAACAAGTAGGCAGAAAAGGAAAACAACTGCAAGGATAAAATGGAATGTCCTGTTTTCTGTGGCTACAAGTCATTGCAATCTAGAATCTGTAGTAGAAAATAACAAAACACATTGAAATTTCTGATGGCATGGTAGCTTTGGAGAAATGTAGCATCCTGTTTAAGCACATGTAGTTCGAGACAACTGTTTGTTACCGTAGGGCAGTATTAGGATTCAGTATGTTGACAAAATTGGTTTGTCCTTTGCAAGTAAATGCTGGATGGGCATTAGGTGTGCTTAAAATTATCTGTGCTTACTCCTCACTTACCAAATCTTTCTGATAGAGAATTTCAGGAGGTGATATCCTGTGCATTTAGTATTTCAGGGTTAATTTTCTCTTTTACTTCAGATAGACAAACATGAACAGGAAAGAGAAGTGCTCTCCTGAGCCCTTGCACTTACGAGCCACATTAAAACCATTGCTGCTTCTGGAGCAGGAGCTGTAAAAAGGACTCCTCTGTTGAGCAGCCTTTTTGTCATTAATATCCCTTAGGATTTCTGTTTAATCTTGTACGTGTGCTCAGTAGAGCATATGCGGTGTCCACACATGCACACACTCTCTCTCAACTGAGAATTGAGATTAAAAATAACCCCCCTGTGATTCTGAGTTGGGTGCTGAAGTTCCTTCTCATGATGTTCCTTTTGCGAATGTAGTCCGATTTACCTTCACTGTAATTGATTTTTTCCCCCTCCTCTAGGACTTGCTATACTAAAGCATGTGCTAACCCCACGTGTGAAAGCAACTCATGTAGCTATTGACACGATGAAAGACTATCTGGATGCAGTGTATGATGTAACTGTAGCTTATGAAGGTACTGTGGACCACAAAGGGCAAAGAAAACTGGCTCCATCTATGACAGGTGAGTGCTGCAGCGGTGTGTTTGTTAATACACAGAACCAACTTCAGGTACTTTATAATGCTATGAAGATAATCTCCACAGTGCTTCAGCTGTCTTACCAGGCCTTGGTAGGGCAGTGTTCATCAGTGATTAAGCTTTACAATAGTTACCTGTGACATTCCTGCCCTCTCCTTTCCTTCCCTTTTCCATGCAGAGAATATTTCCATAGTCAAATTCTGCATACAAGTGCGCTTTGGTGTTAAAATGAACTTGGGACCATAGGCAGTAGATGCCATTTACCTTCATATTTCTTCTAGCACTAGGATTTGGCGTCGTTATAAATTCTGTCTCTTTGCCTCTGCTGTGCTACATGTGATCCAGTTGCTGAAATACACATGTATTTTAAAAGGAAAATGTGTAGTGACAGTACACATACCTAGTAAAATTACACATACCTACTAACTTCACAAACACCTCACAGCATTTTAGGCAAGTTAGCTTCACTTTATTTTAAACCACATAAAATCCCTTCAGAGTAGGAGGGAAATTAGTATATATTTCTTGAGTAATTGTGTAACCAGAAAATAAGTTCTGGGGTTTCTGTTGTGGAGAGCTGTTATATGGCAGAGAGAGAGCTTCAAGGTTTACTGGTTTTTAATTATGCTTGGTGGTGGACTGATTTTTCTTCTTTTCTGTTTTTATTCTTCTAAATAATTAATTTACCTTCACTACACTGGAGGGCTAGATGTTGTCTTTCTTTCCATTTGTAGTTGATGTGTTACTCATCCATGACTGTCTGTTACTTGTTATCTCAAAGGGATACTTCTGAGTCTCTTGCATTACTGTTAGCAAGTCAGAGAAAAAAGTCACAGTAGTTCCACAGTGCTGTTCAGATACTTTGGGGCAACGGATAGGTGTTGGCTGAGGGACCTGCAGGGAACTTAACTAACTCCCCACTCCTTGGCTGGCCCGATATCCTGGGACTTATTCCTACTGCTGCTAAGAATAGTTCACAGTGCAGCTGTTTCAATGTCACTTCATTAGCACATGTCACTCCTTCAGATGGTGTAGGGTTCACATGAACTCTTTCAGGTCCTAGTTGCTTAGAAGTTCTGTAATTGTGTATTTTTACATTTTCACGTGAGCAACAAAACTGTTAACACTGTGTATTAACTCACCACTTGTGTTGTACTGTATGGTCTTAGGATGGTTTTATTTTTAAGTCTGTTTTGTTCTCAACAGGCGTTTTTTATTGTTAAATATCACAAGCGCCTTTTATGATTCCACATTTTTATTTATAATTTTCTTTTGAGCTTGATTTTGCATATTTTATTAAAGTCTTTAATGTTAGGGGGTTTAAAATACCTTATGACCTTCTTAAAGACTCCTTTGACTAGGCAACCTCCCTATTGTCCTGTTACCCAGCCCTTTTGAAGACCCCCATCAAAACAAATAGAATTGTTTCTCCTTCCCTGACACATATCTTGTTTCATGACTTAATTATTAGGCAGTTTCAACCACTCTCATGCTGGATTTCTCACTGCCTGATGGTTAATTAAATTATTAAAATGTCATTAACTAATGATAAGACGGCAAATGTTCACATTCCTGGTAAGACCTTTTCACCTATTGAACCCTTCAGCTTGCTTGAAGCACAATATAATTATGGAGAGAGACCCAACAAACTGAATTTCCCTGTTGGCTGTTTCTTGTTTACAGTGTCAAGTGGTAATCAGATGATTTGGGGTGGCTCCTCCACAACCAGCCTTTTGGAGACTCCACAGCAGGCACTCCAGGCATCTCTTTCAGACACCCTTGTTGTTAGGGCTGGGGTAATTACTATCTCAACCTTGGGTAAAAATAAAGGCAGTAACACAGAAGGAAGTACAGCCAACCAGTTGTTACCTGTTACCAAGTAGATAAATGAAATATCCATCCAGTGCATTCCATGCTACTGTGGTAGTCTCATTTATTCCATATAATATAAATTATGTAGATTAGGGACCCTTTAAAAATTACAAAGTGGGATGTAATTGTCATTCTTTTAGGCCCTCCAGACACAAAGTGGAAGAAAACCAATTTCTGTTCTAAGAGGTGAAGATCATTTCACGATTTGTTATGCAGAAGTCCAACAATTGATCTGCTTGGGAATGTAATACAACAAGAATTAAATTACGTATTGTTATGCATTTGACATTTTTTAGCATTATTGCTTTTTTACAGTACTAAAATAAGTTATAAAATGTCGCTTTCATATGAATATTTTGTATTTGTGTCTATGCTGAATGAGAATTTTGTTTTTCATTCTCATCAGAATAAAATGGGAATGCAATCCTGGTAATTTTTAAAAGATAAGGTTGACATGTCTTTTTCAATCTTACAACTGTGATTGAAATTTATTGCATGGAAAACAAACTTGTGATAAACACAACTTTACTTGAGGACTGTATTTCCCATACTATGACATTTCCCATGTGAATGAAATCTGAATTCCACACAGATATAATGTGTTTCTTGAAATGCATTTTACTTTCAGTTCCATAAATCTCAATTCCTCAGAAAAGTCTATGCCACTTCTGGAGAAACCCATACTTACCAAGGATATGGTTAGTTCATGGCTGCTGTCTCCAGTAGTAAACAAAGCAGGTTAAGAGGAACATTTTAGTGACCGTGAGAAGTAGTACCATGCTTTATCTGAGAAATTGTCTCAGTAAACTGTAAATGGGAAAAAATCTTGAGGAAAAAATGAATTACATTTTAAATTTAGATTTATGGAATTTTTAGTGTAAATGGCTTTTCTTAACAAAATTGGATTCTGTTTTTTTTTTTCAGTCCTGTGAGCTTAAATATCATCACATTGACATGCTCAATAAGATCAAATCAAAACATAGTATACTAGTAGCTGGAATATAGACATTCATGTCCTTTCTGTATCAGTTCTTTGCAAGGAGTGCCAGGCACATCTGATAACAGGGTTTTTTAGAACAGGCAAATTATTACAATGTATCCTCTCAAATGTGTTGAAGTTTTTGTCACTATTAATGCATTTTAATGTTTTGTTGGCACTTTCTAGCTGCAAGTTGTTTGTTTTAGAAGAAATCAAATTTGATTAGTCTTAGGGACTGATTAGATTAGCTTTAGACAGGGATGCTGCCTACTACTATTGCTTCACATCCAGTTGTGACCAATGGATGCAATCTTTTTCCTACCGTTTATTCATTATTCATTCCTTTTCATTCCAACAAGTTCGGATCTTGGTATGTTTCCAGGGGAAGCTTGACCTGCACATGACAGCCTTTCTAAAGAATAGCAGTTTCCCACAGATTTCTCCCCTGTCCCTACTGAAAGTGGTTTGTCCAGATCACTGGTGACAGAACATGATGGTCCTGCTTAGAGAAGAGGATGGTGCTAGTTAGTATTTATTTGTGGCCATTAGAATAAAATGCGAATCATGCGGGTGCTGTGGGGTTCAGCTAAAGTGCCTCTCAGGTACTTAATTCTGTAAGAACTATTTAGAAGGGAAAAAGGAGGGGGAGAAGCTCTTGTGCTGGATTTGTTGATACTGTTTTACTACACTGTCATTATGTAAAAAGTAGAAATAAGCTTGGGAACAAAGAAGGAGAACCTAGTTTTCTCCCTTCTGAATGAATGTCCTAAGCATTCACATCCAGCTTTGCTGATGTTGAGGAGCGGGTCTTGTGGGACGTGGGAACTGTTGTCATTCTTGCACCTGAAAGAGCATTATGTACACATCTACATCTTTATTATTCTGCCTGAAGGCTTTAACATAACCAGATGGTATTTATCTGGCCATTGTAGATGAAAGAGTGTGTGAAATAACAGCATGTGACAATGATAAACACTGAATAAAAATAGCAAGTACATATAGACTCTGTCTTAAAGAAGTCAGAGGAATTCCTGAGAATTATTGACTCTGCTGTATATCAATTCCAGAACAAACACTTTGAAAGCATGTGTATATGTGCATTTAGGAAAATGCGTACATCACTTTGATCGGTACAATTTGAGGAGGTCAGACTGGCCTAACTTCCCTAGGGGACATTACACTTTTCCAAAAGCTTGCACTTTTCTTGGGACCCGGTTAGACAGTGAACTATAGGACAATAGAAAAGAAACTAGAGCAATAGAAACCAGTCTTTGCCTGGACTGTGGCCTAAATTTGATCACATCTATTGTCTTTCAAGGTCCAAAGAATAACAAGCATATGGTTGTAGAAACGTTGAAAGAATTAAAAAACTAAATTAATAAATTGATAGTAACAGGAACATAAAATACTCCAAAGTAAGATGTATGGTGATGAAATGACAAATAGACTGTTAAAATCTGTCATGTTCTTATTTTATGAAAGAATATTGAAAATTAAATGGCAATTACTTAAGAGCAAACAAAAAAAGGGTGTAGATTACAGCTGAGCTGGACATCAGCATTGGTGATGTTTGCATCCAGTGTGGGATGGCTTTTTATATGTATAGTAAATGTTGCATCAAGAACTTGTCATTCTGTATCTGTTCAAGCAAAATTTAAGTAACTGCCTTTCATATTTCAGATGTAAATTTTCCACTGAACTATTTGGAGGAATTTTGGTGACACTAGTTGTCTGTACGATTCTGTGGTATTCTCTCACACATTTTTCCTTTAAAGGAAAACCCTGATTTTATTTTGTTTAAAATATTAAAATACAACTTTTTAAATAGCATGATTTCATCAGGTAGCACAGAGTGATGACAGTAAACTGTAATTCCATTTTAAACTGAAAGCATTTTCACCTGTCTTCCGTAGGACTAGATCTGTCATTTTAAAACCCCTGTTATTTCCTATTGAAATCAGTTCAAATAACATGAAAGCCTATCTGTTAATTTGTGGATGACTTATTTAAAAAGGCACTTTGAACACAGATGTGGACGTATGCATCAGTATTCTGCAGATAAGGATAGCCTGAGTAAAAGCAAAATATTTTAATACCGTAGCAATTAAACATTGTATTTCTGCTTGAAAATAATGTTTCACTGCCAAATAGCATCAGTTTATGGGAATGTATGCAGGCCTTGCTGTAGTTTCTCATAGGATTCCAAAAAGTCAGGCAAAATGAAGGTCAGCCTGAGCATGAGTAGCACCTCTGTTTCTTTGCTTCTCTCAAAACAAAGACATAAAGATGACTGTACATGGAGTCCCTGTAGCCCAGTTTCTTGTCTGCCAACAACCAAATTTGAATGTCTAAGGAGGAATGTAAGAATAAGGCAAGTATAAATAATTCTCCCTTTCCCAAGTTACTGTCACACGTAGAATCATAGAATAGTTAGGGTTGGAAAGGACCTTAAAGATCATCTAATTCCAGCCCCCCTGCCATGGGCAGGGACAGCTCACACTAAACCATGCCAACCTGGCCTTGAACACCTGCATCTGTGTGTTCATAACATCCCTCAATGGAGAAAAAAACTACCTTCAGCATCCCTTTGAGCCCAGAATGTTTGTTCCTCTGATTATAAGCTAGGACCTTTTGTGTCTCAGTTACTCTCAAGTAGCTCCTACTGAAGGTAGGTATCCTAGCTTCCCTTTGGGAATTTGTGATCAGAATATACACGATCATCAGAAAACCTCTGCTACACAAAGAGGCTTTTGAAAGTATTTACACTAGAGATTTATAAAAATTACCCTGCACCCTGGGCCTCATGCACATGTGAGAGGAAGCATTCCACTTGCCAGGCAGCCTTTATGCACAACAGCCTGGGGAACTCCTGATCTTTATGCAAAAGTGTATCTAGACCCTGAGGATAACAAAAACAAAGTTAGTTTCTTCATGCTGTCAGATTTGGCCAGAAATATGTTGCTGCTTTGAGAGCCTGTGTTTATTTTTGCTTTTTTTGTGCATCATAGTCCTTTTACTCTGTTTGTGGTACTGTTCTATGTTTATCAAAACACACACTGGCTGAAGAAACAGCAAAAGCATCAATACTAGCAGTACTGGCATAGTTCCTAACAGATCCTGTTTATTTGTTAGAGCATTGTTTTGAACTGGTCCAGTCCTTGTATCCTTTTTTGGCTTTTTATTAATTGCATATTTCAACTTTTTTTTTTTTTTTCCACTTCTGAAACTAAAAATGGTTCAAGGAAGACACAGGTATCTCCAAAATTTAATCCTTTTCACTTACCTGTGTGGGGATGCATTTTAGACACAATCCACAGTCCTAACCTGATCCAAGTTCTTTTGTTGGCAGTCTGTTGATCAAAACTATTATGCTTTTGCAGGAAACCTCCTGCTAACTTGGCCAACATACAATATTCACAGACTGTTATGCATTCTGGCCTTTGTACTGCTCTATCTGTTAGAATAACAAATTAAAGCCACTTGAAGAATGTTTCAGTGAACTATAATGTGCAAGTACTATGGGTCTTCATCAAATACCATCTTGCTTCAGCAAGACAGCTCACAATGACACCTTGCTGCTCTCCAGTGCTAATACCAGTATAGAAAACCTTTGTACCATTTTGTAATAATGATTTTAAAAGATTCTTATATCTGGGAATCTTCAGGAAGGTACAGAAATATGATTATTTACCCTTGAATCTGCAGGATTTGTTGAGCTGTAGTTCCTACCTGCTGTCTTCAGGCTATTTTTTTTATATTTTTTTTTTAAGCTGTCATAGCCTTCCCTCTGTTTCCCTGCTCCAAACTGAAAACTCAGCCTTTTTAATCACTCCTGCTTTGTAATACAGGTGCTTTTTCTCCTTAAAAGTTTTAGTTGGTCGTCTCTGTGACCTTCTCTGAGCCTACTGCATCCTCCTTCAGATAGAGACACCAGAACTGCACACTATATTTAAAATATGGATTCGCAGTCTTTTTATGTATCTGCAAAATAACTCATTTTGCCCTATTCTCAGTGTCCTTCCTGGTGCTGCCTGATGCTGATTTGGGGGGGGGTCTTCCCATTTGAGAAATTGGTTTCAAAGTGGTGTCAGCAACTCCCAAATTGTAACTAGCAACTGCAAGTTGAGCATCGCGTAGTTAAGGTTTCAGGGTTTTTTTTTCTCCATGTTTGTTTATGCTGAAGCTCAACTGCCGCATTTTCACCCTGTTTGCTCAGCTTTGAGGACCTTTTGGAGTTCAGCCAGCATTTGACTACCAAATAAAGCTTAGGATCTTCTGAAAAAAATGTGAAAAACTGGCGGATTCCCTGTTTGCTCCCTTCTTCAGCTCATCAGTAGTGGCACAGAGTAAAACCTAGCATCGATCCCTTGAAAGCCCCGGTTCCTGGGTCTTTCCCATCCTGAAAAGCAACCATTAAGTCCTTCCATTTGCTGCTTCTCCTTTAAGCAGCTTTTGGTCTATAAAACATTTCCCCTAATCCCATGGCAGCCTAATTTCTTGAATAGCCTTCAGTTTGGAACCCTGTCAGAGGCTTTATGAAAATTCAAATATATCATGTCCAGTGAATCCCCTTTATCCGCCGTGCATCTTGACACTGATGTAGAAATACAGCAAATTGGTGAGACAGGATTTCCCTTTACAGAATCCATGCCAACTCTTTTCCACCAGACTGTGATTATCTCTGTGCTTAGCGATCTTATTATAAACCCTGCTATCTTACCCAGGGATGTAAGACTCTTTGGTTTGTATTTCCCAGCATCATCTCTAAAGCCCTCATTTGTAGAAGGGAAACTCCCCATTTTCCTGGCACAGTGGCTGTTTGTGATGATAGGTTATACATCTTTGGTTTTAAATTCCACATTTGAGAGCTTTTGGATGAATGCTCTCTGGTCTTGGTGACTTCCTGACATCCAACTTGTTTATTTAGTCTAATACTCTCTGTCTGTTTACTTATTGATCTAGTTCCTTTGAGCGATCTGGTACAAAGAATGCAGTGGGAATCAAACATTTTCAACAAGAAAGAATAATGCAAACAAATATTTGAGCTTCTTTTGCATGGAAGTGCCGCTCTTCACACCTTTGTCATCCAGCAGTCTCACCAATGCCTTAACTGCTTTACTGCTTTTAATACATTGAAGAAAAGGTAAAGTTGTTAGAGCATCCTTTGCTTTTTTCAAGCTCCTTTTTACTCTTCTTCATTTTGTATATATTTGGCATGGGTAGGTTTCTGGGTTTTCCTTATTTGCACAAGCTTGCCATTCCTCAGAGGTAGGACCATAATAGTCGTAGCCTCCTTAATTTTCCCATTAAGACATACAGGTGGGTTTCATACTCAGCTTCTTTTGTAGTGTTGTACATCTTTTACATGGGTTTGTAATACAAGCTTTTATGGGGCTTGGTGTTTAGTTTTGTTTTTTTTTTTTTTTTAACAGCCTGTAGGCTGCTTCCTTTTGGACTGTTTCTTTTAGGGTGTTTGGACACTGTCTCCCTCACCACCCACATTACATAATTCCTTTAATTCTGTGTTTTTATGCTGAATTCATTAAGACTCTTTCTCTACAATGCTGAAATTAATTGCACTGTGATTTCAGAACACTTCTCACTTGCGCGGTGCACCACTCAAGACTACATCAGAATGGCATATTTTTTTGAGGATTTTGCTAGCACTAGTTGTTCCAGGAAGCAACTTTTTATCTTTTTCTTCAGTGTTTTTGGTTGACTGGCTTGGGTTAGTTTGGGGTTTTTTCCTCCCCCTCTACACATCATCCTGATGAAGCATCAATGCAGTTTGATAACAGAAGTATGAAATTCCAGCTAGCTTTATCTGTCCTGAACTTGCAGCTTTCAGTCTGCCTTCACAGTTTCTGGCCACTACTACCAAACTTATCAGAGTCATTTAGTATCTATCTAATATATATTTTCTTAGTCTGGAATTTCCACCCACAATTATTTCCTTGTAGTTCTCTATCATTATATAAAGCTGTTATGTAAAGTTTCTTGCACACTATCATTCCCTCACCTATAGATCTTATGCTGTTATTCCTGGAAGTCTGGTAACCTAGTAACATTGCATGCTCCTTCGAGGCCACTGAGATGCCTGCCTTACAGGGGTAATCTCTTGGTGCCAGTAATTCTTGTTCTCCTGTCTTCATGTTTAGTGTTCTCACATTCATACAGATGCAACTTCTGAGTTTTGCCCTCACACTGAATTTTAGTCACATCTACCTCATATATTATCTCCATCTGAACAGGCTGCTTTTTCTGACCTTCAGCTGTGACCAACTGTGAGTTGAAATGCTCTTTTTCAGTTTCTATTGCCAGCACTCTGGCTTAGTGATTCAGATGCATCCCATTTCTCATCTCAAAACATCCCCCAGCTTGTAAGGCACTTACTCCCTATGCTGTGCCCCTCATGCGTGCATGAAGGCTCTGATCTATGTGTGCATCTCAGGCCTTGCACGCGGGATTGGCAGTATTTCTGTGAGTGCAATTCCTCAGGTCCCTGGGTTGTCTCCTGGCTGCAAGTTTCAATCTTGGCTGAACAAATATCCCCTCCATGCTTCCCTACCAGCAGTACCAGCTGCTTGCTTCTCCACTGCTGCTCAGGTTTACCCATCTAAACAACCTTTGCTGTACCCTGGATGTTTGTTTTCCATCTAGTGCTATTTTGCTCTACCACTGCTTTATTTTGTTAGAGCAAACCGTGAAATAGTTCCCTGTCAGTTCAGCTTGAAGTAATAGAAAGCACGAAGCTAAGAAACAACTCAGCACTTGAATTCATGTTTGTTTTGCCTGTTGATTGTTAATTTGGTGTAAGAAGGGGTAAAGGGAAGTTGAGAGATGGGATTTCTTTCTTTAAAAAGGAGAAGGCTTACAAATAGCTTTGGTAGCTGAATGCTTAAGTCCAGACTAAAGAAAATGTAATTTTTCTGTAGTGCAGAAAGCATCGACAGTTCAGAGGAATATCTTTGCTATCATGGTTTTGTCTGTAAAACTATGCACACCACAATAGGCAATTGTTACTGAAGAGATATTCTTGCACATTTGAAACACTCATTACTTAGAATAAATATACATTATTCAGATCTCAGTTTCTTATGATTTCAATTTATCAGACACATTACTGTAATCTATTAAAACAGGAGAGAACAGGGGGGCTCTTTAAGTGGACATGACTGTGTCAGGCTTCAGTTTGTCCTTAATTTTGATAGACTTTGGTAATAATTGCATTGCAGTGAAAGAGCAGATGTAGGAGATTGAAATCTGAGCTACTTTAATGCTGTCATGTTTAAAGTGCATATAAAATAGCCTTCATTAGTAACTGAAAATTGGAATATCTGCTTACATATAGTACCACTCTCACAACTTTCTGAAGGGGCAAGGCAGATAATTTGGAATTAACTTCTGTGGTGGCATCAAGGGGTAACGTTGCCTGAGGCCATTTGTATGTCTCTTCTCAGTTATAGGTATGTCTATGCTTAGAGCATCTCCCTTTCCCTTATTTTCCCTAGTAATGCTGATAATTTAAAACAGAATTAATCAGCTTTTGGAGTGGGGAAGTTGAAAACTGATAAAATTTTGTGGAAAGCCCAGCAAGCAGAGCACCCTCCCAAATATTAATTTGCAGTTAAAAGCTCTATGAATCCCATTCCTTTCTTGGATTATGTTCTTTAATCCTAAATCTGCACTGACTCCTTCAGTCCTGTGTCAGTGTGAATCACTATAGAAGCATTATAAACATTCTATACTTGTATCTGTTATTTAGCCACATAGAAAGCTTTATTAGGAAATTACCTCCCACACGAAACCAGTCCACTTGGCTCCTACATAAGTTTAGTTTTCATTTAACCCAAATCATACTTGGTTCTTGATAGACTGATGCAGTATTTGATTATAATATATGATTTGGACTTGTGTTTGGTCTTTTGAAGGGAAGTTCAGGCTTGCTTGCTCCTGCTGTTAATTATAACAAATTCTGGCAAGTTTAGGGATCTGAAAAGCCTGTCAGATGCTTGCCTTAAGGCCTGAAGTTGGATGTAATTTGCACATAATAAATTGCTTCAATAAGATTTTGTTTCTTAGCTTAATTACATAAGTCTTTTGGGAGTTAAGCTAATGTGAAATCAAGGGTCATGGGACCACCACAAACCTTTAGAGGTTGTAGGGATAAAATCCAGCTGTTTCTTCTCAAAAACCTCTCAATGTATTGTTCTTACCCACTGGTGTTCTTAATATAATTGCAGTGACATTATGCACCTAAAACAAAAAAATAAATTTTATTAGTTAAATTGAACTCTCACATCAACTGGGTAATGAAAGTCAAGTCAGATTCCCTGACTAGCTTGAGTGCATGCATTACAATGATCTGCAGTTGTCCTGGATGCTCAGACTTTGGAATGGCCTTGACTCAATAGGTGGGAATCCTGATCCTCTTTTTTTTTTTTTG
>JASSUY010018608.1:0-21656 GCA_032466535.1 Forpus xanthops | reverse complement strand
AAGCTTAATTTTGGACTTGATTTGGAATTTAATTGGGGGGGGGGGTAAAAAGAATGCAAATGATGCCTCATGAACCCAGAGTGGTTTAGTATGAGATACATAAATAAATGTACTATGCATATTGGGTTCTTTGTTTTCTTTTTTTTTTTATTTTGACAGCTCCAAAAGCATGTTTTTATGCTTCACAAGTAATAAAATTATTTTCATGGTGGTCAATACTGCAAACTGAGAGGTTGATAAATGTCGACCACTATGGTGTACTTGTCTATTCTTTCTGTTGGAAGATCTCCTTCAGTGACAAATTAAATGCATTTAGATGTTTTTTTTTTTTTTTGCTAGAAAAGGCTAGGAATACTTAAATGATTTTTGGTGATATTGTTGTAGTGGATATAGTAATCTTCAGGTAAGGAACAGTAACAAGCAGCCAGGTCAACTTTTTAACAGTGGCAAGTAGATCCACAAAGATCATAGAATCATAGAACAGTTAGGGTTGGAAAGGACCTTAAGATACTTTGCCCTTGTCTTGAATTCCCAGAGATTTCCAGCTGTCATACAAGGAAGTCCTGGAAATACTGCCACAGTCAGGACCTGTTTTCCTGAGGAGCCTTGAGCAGAACAATTAAAAGTAGTGTGAGCAGGATCCTGTTGTGATGAGTCTGCATAGAGTACTGTGGAACACTCAGCAAGCATAAAAAGCTATTTAGCTATCATGGCTAGGGAAATAATTTCTACTGATGAAGAAATTCATACAGCAGATTAATTTTAGTGAAAATCACAAAGTAAGTACTAAAAATTTGTCTTTCTGATCCAAATATGTCAGGATTTTTGTACCAGCAGATTTGTGTCCCAAGAAAGAAAGGAAAAATTGTCTTTTCCTTTATTTTTTTCCCTGAAAAAGCAGAAAGTGTTGTCACTTAGTCAGAATTCTGAAGCACACCTATAATTATTGCATGTAGTTTATAGACATTTATTGAAATTATTTTAATTACTATTTTTTTTTAACCTGGGCACAGTCTTATTTGGAATAAATTAATTCTCAGCTAAAACAGTTGAACAGAATTATTAAAAGAAAAGGAAGAAATATCAAATTATCATCACTGTTAGTGGGTTTATTCACTAGGTTGAATTTGGTATCTTACAGTTTGGTTTACCTAGAAAGAGAAATTAGAAATTAAGACAATATTAGTTATAAAAAACATACATAATATTGTTTCCTCAAGCATGATGAACCAAAATATAAATTTCACCATTCACAGTCATTATGTTTTTCAGCTGGCATTCTACTAAAACTGCTTATCCTACATTGTATCAATACAAGTGTGGACCCTAGGGCCACAGAGCAGTGACCGTTTAAGCAGCGCCAAGCTCTCCTTCTTGCTTCTGTTTAGGCACTTCTTACTTTTCAAAATCCAAACGCATGTATTCAGATAAAGCAGATTCTTGGTCTGCCTTGCATTTGCCTCCAGCTTCGGCAGAGTTTTGTGTCTATATTTTGTTCATGGAGATTTCTATTCAGCTTCCTTCTTCTATAACAGAGGCTAATGAAAGGTATCTAAAAGGTAGTGGTTAAACCTAACAGTTCCACTTACTTTTAATCCAAGCTGTAGCAATGTTTTAAGACTTTCTGAAAGTAAGTTTAAAGTTTTACAGAGCTATTAAATGTTAACCTGGCCTTTGACAGCAATAGTGTGGTTTCATCAGCTCACACTGTGAAGAATTCTGGAAGCTGGAGAGCAGCATGAACTTCCCGTTCCCACTCACATCCACCTGTACTCCATTTAGGATTTAAATACTACTTACATATTACTGTGAGATCATTGGAAACCACAGGGAATTCCACTAGCAATCTGCTAACTCCAAGCACCTCTATCCCTGATGTAAAAAAATGTTAGCAAATGTTTCCCTGTCTTTCTGACAACCTTGACACATTCATTACCCCTCTTCAGTTTGCTAGATCTCAGAGTAAAAGAAGTCATATAAAATTCTTAAACAGACCATTCAATCTCATTCATACTACTGTACAGTACTATGCTAACACATACAGTATTGCACAAATGTGTTAACATTTTTTCAACTTGAACTGTTCAAATTAAAGCAGAGAGAGATGTATTTAGACATGGTTCATGCCAGCAAAGAATGTTCTCCTAGAATAATTCTCTGTCAAACCCAGCTTTTAATAGAAGTGGTTGTGGAGCTGCCTTCATCTAGTAGGTTGACAGGTCTGGTATTAAGTTTCATCCTGTCATGCTTACTTAGAATCCTTGTGCCAAAATAAACCATTCCTTTCAGTCATGGTATTTCCGTTTTGCAAATAATTGTGATCTGTTACCCTACCCATCTTAAGTCTCATTTGGTCAACCTAAATATATCAAGATTTCTTCACCTCTTTATTTGTAAAGCAATTTTTCCAGTTCCTTTTTCCTCTATATTATATTTTTCTGAAATATTTACAATTTATCAGTATCATTACATTTAATTTTGCCCAAGGGTTTACATTTTTTCATTAATGCCATACCTAATAGAGAGATCCATAAATTGTTCATAGGTCATGAGAACTATTTGTTTGCAACATATATGAGGGAGATACGCATTGTACAAACAATCATGGGAAAGAAATAAATTTTATCCTGGTTCAATAACTTATAAGTAGATAAGGTAATTTTATTTAATATTATACAAGAAAAATGTTTTGCCTGTCCAAGTCAGTGATTCTCAAACTATAGGTCACAGCTGCGAGCAATTAGGATTAGTAGGTTCATGAGCCACACAGAAATGTGATAGGCAGTAGGGAGGGTGGGGAGCTTAAGAATTGTTGGTCTAACAGATACATACCATGCCTTCCAAAACTCAAAGGATTGCTGCCATGACCAGGATGTTCTCATGATTCTCTTCTCCCCACCAAACTCTAGCCTGTGCTGGTCAGCTCTTTTAAATCCCTCCAGGAACTAATTCCACCACTTCCCTGGGCAGCTTGTTCCAATGCCTGATCACACTTTCTGTGAAGAAATTTTTCATAATAGCCATTTTAACCTTCTCCTGGCATAGCCTGGGTCCACTTCCTCTTATCCTATCACTTATTACTTGTGAGAAGAGACCAGCCATCTTCTTTCTCCCTTATCCTTTCAGGTAGTTTTAGAGAGCTTTCTCTAAAGGCTCCCCTCAGCCTTGTCTTCTCCAGACTAAACAACCTCAGTTCCCTCAGCTGTTCCTCATCACACTTGCACTCCAGACCCTTCATCAGCTTTATTGTCTTTTTCTGCACCTGCTCTAGCACCTCAATGTCTTTCTTGTAGTGAGGGGTCCAGAACTGAGCACAGTACTCAAGATGCAGCCTCATCAGTGCTGAGCACAGGGAGTTTATCACTGCCCTGACCCTGCTGACCACACTGCTGCTGATACAGGCCAGGATGCTATTGCCCTTCTTGGCTGCCTGAGCACAAGCTGGTTTATGTTCAGCGATCATCAATCAACATCCCCAGGTCCTTTTCCACCAGCAGCTCTTCCCCAAGCCTGGAGAGTTGCATGGAGTTGCTGTGGCCCAAGTGCAGGACCAGGAGCTTGTTGAACCTCATGTAATTGGTCTTGGCCTATTGATCCAACCTGTCCAGATCCATCTGCAGAGCCTTCCTACCCTCCAGCATATCAACACTCCTGAATGACTTGATGTCACTTGCTTGCAAATTTACTGAGGGTGCACTCAATCTCCTCATCCAGATCATTGATAAAGATATGAATATCTTTAAAAAACAAAAGATAGTAAGTATTTGTAGGAGAGATCACATCTGTATTTCTTTATGAGCATTGTCTAGCACTACAAAGATCAGCTAAAACTTGACAAATATTTTCATTTAAACTTTTTGCGGTGAAGAAAGCCTACTTATTCTTAAAATAAAATTTTGTACTCTTATAATGCCCTTATTTGTCTAAATACTTTGCAGAACAACTTTTGTTTTCCCCTTTTCCATGTTTTATTTAATTTTTCTTTATTTTTTCTGTTGGGTGAATGAATGAACTAAAAGGATCTGGGGTATTTTCTCACTTTTTCCATTTTCCTTCTGACACTCTGTAACTTTTCAAAACTTCCTCAACTTTGGAAAAAGTCAAGAGAAAATGAAAAGTAAAAAAAAAAAAAAATCCCAACTTGTTAACTTTGTCACTCTATAACTTTTCAAAAAAGTGATTTTTTTTTTTTAACTGTAACCAGAGAGATGGAGTTATAGAATTCCAGTTTTCTGTTGCTTTACACTTTTCCAGAGCTAACAAGGTTTTTAAATTTAGAGAGGTAGAGAAAAAAATTAAAAAAAAAAAAAAAAGAAAAAGAAAAATATCTGAAATAGAGGTCATCATTTCTAATGCATGTCTTGTAGAAAAGGAAAGCTGAGGGGTAAAATTATAAAGCAAAAAAATAAAAAGTCAAATCTGAAGTCATGTAAAGAAAATTGCATTATTTTTTGCTCTATAAAGGGGAAAAAAAGGAAATTAAATTTCCACTTATTTAATTATTCATGTATTTTTCTTAACAACTTCAGTCTCCCCTAAGACCGGGATCTGTGGACCAACTCGAAAACAGTCTACAAGGTCTCAGTTCACAGAAATGTATATCCAAATTTATCTTTGCATTTACCAGCTTGCAGTCTCTGGCACTTGGTCGGAGGCTGTAAATAGCAGTGAAGTTCATTTGCAAAGGAGACAGAGCATTCTCAGAGGCCTCGGTTGCGAACGCACTTCCCCAGGCACTAAATTTAAACAGGAATCTCATCACCCTCTATCCCAAGAGAAAGACACATTTCTTTGATGCAGCCATGATTTATACAAATAACTGTAGGACAGAAAATATTGCTGCATGTGTTTTTTTCCTTTGCACCTATGAATCTTGTGCTCGGCGCAAATGGTCCAGTTCTGGCAGCAGAGAAAGGGATCTGCTCCAGTCCTGGGCATAGAGCATATTGAGGGGCTTTGCCTGAGATCTGCAGCCTCTGAAAGGCATTGGAGACAGATCTCTCAAAGAAAAGCAATCTTACCAGGAAGGAACTATATAAGCGATGCAACTGTGCCAAACATGGTGACCACATTTATAGGCTGACTGAGATCCTCCTTTTTAACCTTTCTGAATTGCCTGAAAACCCATATGCCTGCTTTGCACCATGCTCTCTTGACTAAACCTGAGCACATTGTCTGGCACCTGCATTGGTGTTGGGAAACCTCCTGTCCCAGCACAGAATTTTAATCACCATCAGTGATTAGTCATGGCTGAATTGCCTGACTCCAAAAGCACTTAAGTGCCTCATCAGGGACCTAGGTGGATGCAGATAGTCTGAAATCTGCCTTAAATCTGGAAAGTCTAAGAGACATAGGCATCTAAATTATTTTTGAGACTGGCCTCAGGAGAGTGTTGACAAGTCAGGATGGCTGTTTTCCCAAGGATCACCCAGTGGCCTGAGGGTTAGAAGTGGTGACCTTGTACAGAAAACTCCCTCTTACGCTGTTAAGAGTCCAGCTACGCTTAGTCTCTGCGCACCGAGTCCTTACAGTCCACAAGTTATTCTATACCTGCTGGGACCAGGGGAGTATTTTCATCTTGCATAAAAAAAAAAAATCAACAAATCCAAACCAAACCATAGTCATGTACGAGTCTATAAAAATAATATATGTAAGTGACTGTATAGAGTGGGATTTATTTGACTTCATTCTGCGCATGTTAGGTGCAAATATAAAGGAAGAAATACAAGTAAGATTGGTGGTTTTTTTTGTTTCTCAGATGAAAATGTTTATTGTGCTTACCTGTGAAACTATAAAGACTGTAAGAGATGATTCAGATCATTGGGTAAATAATGTATGTTTAAGAATATGACTCTGACTGTCCCTTTTGCTGGTTCTCAATTTTGTTGAATGATTTATTTATAGCATGCCTGTGAATCCAGTCCTTTCTGTGGGTGATGTCATCTTTCTCATGTATTACACATGCTACACCCCAGGGGAAAAGGCAGCAATGTGTCTCACCTTCTAATATTTCTCATTTCTCTTAGATAGTGTATACAGCTTAAGTACATATTTCTTTCAGCTGCCACTGAAACATACACTTATAGAAAAAAAGAGGAAAATTACAGATGCCTGTTCAAGTTTGTTTTCTCTATTAATGGCATTTCAGATAGCAAAAAAACTACTCTGTGTCCTTATTTGCAACATATTCCCATAGTATTTTATATGTCTGATGGCTAACAGTTAGCTTTGGAGAGATTAATAAATCCAAGGCTAAAAGGTGAAAGCATGAAATAAAGCTAGTAGTAAAAAAGAGTGGAGACGACAAACAGCCACAAAATCTCCAACTCATAGCTATTCCTGCTACCATTTTCCCAAAGGAAAGAAAAAAAAAAAAGGAGAAAGGAGGGTTGCTAAACATCTGCCTGGTTTTCTTAGTCAGACATCAATGGTTCCATTTTTAAGGTTACTTTATTCACTTTTGATTCTATTTATTACGTATGTGAAACACAAAAATCTTTGAATCACATTGCAAAGTCATCAAAAAGGAGGAAGACAAGAGCAAATAGAATAACTTCCTGTATTTTGGAGGGAATTTATTTCTCTACAGTGTGCTGGGAAATCCTTCCCGTGCGTTAAACTCCCAGCTGAGCAAGTTACAAGCACCTCTTAGGAGACAAGGAAAATTTCCAGTACCTGCTAACTTTTGTGAGCTGGGAATTTACGCCTGACCCTTAGCAGATTAACCATGATTTCCTTTGGTGAAACTATTTCTTATTTCATGGCCACCCTGCCAGTCCTCACCAGTACCTGTAATAGAATCTCTGTTACAAGGCTTGTCAAAAATTATTACGGACTCAAACTTTTTTTTGATGCAGCTTTGAAACACAGTTCATATAAATTGGAAATAACTTTAATAATAATAAATTATTATACATGGCATCTCAAGTAACTGCTTTATGTTTCCCACAAAGGACAAGAATTCTGAATTCTGGAAATCTTTTCTCAAAAATCCTTTCTGATATATGTCACCTACAATATCTCAGTTCTTTTACACACAAAAATAACATTAATATCAATGAGAATGATTTGTACAGAGGAAATACTCATAGAACCAAGATGCATTAAAAGATCCTTAAAGGAGAATTTCAGACAAAGAAAAAAAAATCATGGAATTATTTAGTGAGTACAGATCTGAATAGACAGTATGCTATTATAAGGTATACAGTAAGTAGTTTCTAATTTTTAATACAATACCCTAAACAAATGATTGTTGGACAAAGTGATAAAAGTAACTTTTAAATCTTCTATACCTGAAAATATCTGAGTTACAATTGATTAGTTTTGCCCCTTAAATATTCATAACATTATATATATATATATGCATATATATTTATAGATACATTTCTAATTTTATAAAGTAAAAATATGTGACAGAAAAATGCATGTCTCATCACTGAGGAAAATGGCTAGCTAAGCTTCAGATAAATGTCTAAGTTTCTGTCTGGGAAGCCTGAATCCATTAGTGAACTCAACTAATAGGTCAAGAAAAGTAATAGCCAGATAAATATTTTATAAGCATTCTGTGAAACTTGCTAATGGTTAAGCCTACTAATCCTGCACTAGTGGGAATCTTCATTCAATATCAGGTCATTATTCAATAGAATATTGTCTCCAATTTCATACAAAGTGACTTTCTGGCCATGACTTGAGTAAGGTATTTTCACATTAATTGAATTCTTTACGATACAATGGAAGAAATCTGCTGCTGCTCTAACTTTCTTGCTGGTTAACTGATCAGAGGGAATCAAACACAGTTGTATCAAGATGTAGCAAAAAAAAAATGTCACACTTATTTTTAATCAGTTTTCATAACTGAGTTTTCTCTTGAAATGTCAAATAAGGAAAAAGCTGGTGTCTATTGGGAGGAATATCCCTCAGCTCAAAATCTCATTCCCAACAAGTGCAGTGTGGAGACACAGTCCTCCATGCACCTCCAGTAGTTTAAGAGAGGAGCTGTCTGTCAATGACAGCATGGATGTGGGATTGCATATATCTGCTCTCATCCTTTCTAAGTCCGAGTTTTAACTTCCACTTGATGTCCTCCATTTGGGGTCAAGTGTTTCACTGTGAGAGACTGGTGGAGATGGGAGTTGCCATATACCCTACATAAAGTCAGGGAAAACACCAGGCATCCAGAGCACATTTTGCTGGCTGATGCCCTAGGCTCATCCATTTCTCAAAAATTGTTTAACTAGGACTGGTCCTGATGGAGCCAGTAGCAGAGGCAGCTCATCAGAGTTCAGAGCACTTTGGAAATTATCCTTTGAAGGCACAGGTGCTAAAACCCAGAAAGTATAGTGCTCAGTAGGTGACTATAGGCAAGCATCTGTACTGCCTTCCTTTTTTGACTGTTGGGTTTATTCCTTTTTTCCCAAACCTACTGCACTCTGTTTTACATGCTATCCACAGAAGTGTCTGTGTCTAAGTTCAAACTTAGATGGCATTTGTTTTGTGACTAACACAGTTAACACCAGCAGAATATGCCCAGAGCAAGAAAACACTGAATATTAGAAAAAGCGTGAGAGCTGTTGCACTGCAGATGTACTGGTTCAGTACTAGCAGAACCCAAATGAGCCAGAAATATGTATCCTTCTTTAGGCTTTTCTAGGTTTAGATTCACCTTTTATCCTAAGGATCTAAAACAAAAATAGAAAAAAACATTCATGTTTGAAGAAGGGACTTTATGATTCAGTAGCCATGTTTAGACTGCAATGCTGATGTGCTGATCAAGGGAGCAGTTTTTTTTCAGGACACTAAATCAATTTTACTAAAATATGTTAATATTTAAGTAGGAAAAATACGTAATGATTCTCTTTTATCTAGTCCAGATGGATTGATTTCCTCTCCTAAGAGTACAGTTTATGAAAATATTGTCTAAACTAACTGTGAGAGTGCTAGAAGAACATACACTGTATGATTCTTATGTATAATTTAAATAGCAATTTCAAAGCTCCAGTTCTCTAGCTGTTCAACATATAAAATTCTCACTCAGCTCTGCAGTTGGAGGAGATTCAATATAAGTGATTCTACAATTTATTTCAGTAGGTGTTTTAACTACAAGGGGAGAACAAAATTGGCCAACAGTATTTGTAAACTGCTTTTGGATTCCTGGCAGTAAAGGCACTGCAGTGTAAACTGTTATCACTTTTACGAGATGGAGCACACACTCCCCAAATTCTATAAGCAATATCCCAGTTTTACAATATTTGTATCCACAGTGTCATTCTGTGGTCCTCTGTTAAAGATGAGCCACCATGTTAAACAGGAATGTAACAGTTGTAGAATTGACAGTGTGTGACAAGAGACAGTATGGGTCAGTAATACTGAAAAGATTTTAGAGCAAATTCCTTTTGTTTTGCCTTTGGCCTCTTGGCTTTTGCATTGCAGTTATAGACAGTGGTGAAAGCCTCCCTCTGAGGCTATTCCATAGTTTGAGGCTAAGGTATTCTTCAAAATTATAGGGGGTTTGTGGTCAAAGTCCTGCAGAAGTAGGGTTTATAACCTGTAGCTACATCTATGCTAGTAAATTAAACCAGGATCTGTTCCCTGGATGTGAGGCCAGCTGGCATGATCTGGCCATATCTATGCTATTAAACTCTTTTACTTTCCAAAACAGAGTGGCTGAATCCAAGCTGCCTATTGGGAATGATCTTCAGTCCATGCTAATTTCCAAATTGTTCCAGTGATTTTTTGGAAGCGTGCTAGCATTCACCGGCCAAAACCATATCAGGAATTCTTTTCTAACAATTCAACAGTACAGAGAGCTGAGTTCCAGTACCTGGACTATATGCTGACTCTGTTTTAATTTCTTAGTCTAGATATGCTTTCTATCTCTTCCCTATGCTATTTCCTGAGCACATTTCTACCTACAGGATGCCATAAAAATGCAAAGAGTTTGTCATCTGTTGTCAGAATAAAACTGTGAACTCACTTGGGGTCTTGGGTGGACAGAGAGGTCTAATGTGAAAGCCTGAGTCAGGTGCTGGAGATATCAAACACATCCCATTTTTACAGTCAAGCTGTAGACAGCTCCTCACTCAGCATGAGGGCTGAGTTCAGAAACCTACCACAGATGGCCAGCTGATGCCAAGTGCATAAGTGTTGTATCGCTTGGTACACATGGTCTCGCATCAGTATTGTTATCAAAAAGGATTTGAAGAAAGCTGCAAATGCAATATTTCCTACATTGTTTCTTAAATTTTCATGACTGATACAGCTGCTGTAGTAATGTTTATTTAATTGTGTTCGCTCGTGTAAGACTGATATATTTCTGGGCTTATATCTGTCCAGTTCTATATAAAATCCATGTTCAGGAAAAGGATGGAGGGGGAACACGTGTGCAAGAGATTGACATAGGGAAAGCAAAATCAGTAATTTTTTAAAGTCTATTGCCACAGTCCTCTCAAATGTCCTTGGTATTATTGCAAATATTTGCTATTTGTAAGTTATATTTTATGTATCTTTGTCTTCCAAATGCAAAATATGTTTGCAGAAAAATGCAGTATTTTACAACTCACTGACTTATACAGTGCAAATATGCAAAAATGTCTTGTCACAAAAGCTGCTTTCTGGGGTTGGAGAAGTCTCACGTCATCAGGCTACATTAAGATTCACATTTCAAGAAGGCAGTCAGTTATCTGGGGGAGTTATTGTTGCTGTAGCTATGGGGAGTTATTGTTGCTGTAGCTATTTTCCCTTTTACAGACACTAATACCCCACTATTTTGTTTGTGGCGCAATTCACACCAACCTCAGGCAAAATTGGGAAGGATAGTTTTAACAGTTTTAGTTGACTTCAGATGAATCTTTCTGTCTGCAGAACTATTGCCTTTGATAACCCACAGCTGATGAATGACCACATGTAACCAGGGAAAGCAAAGCTGATGTCAGACTATGGCTATCGGTAGCCCAAAAAACAGGGAGTGCCAGAAGTTTCCAAGGACAAAATTGGATGGAAGGTGGAATGTTCTCAGTGATTTTTTTACCCTCTTTCTAGCCTTAAGAAGAGAACAAAAGGCAATGCACAGCAGTGCCACTGTCAAGTTTGATTCTGATCAGTAAAGAGTAGGAGAGCTAAAACTGAATGAACATGGTGAATGAAACTAGGTGAAAGAAAGGCAGGGTTTACAAAGATTTAAGGAATATTATTCTGATAAGATTATGCAGGAAAATTAAGTCTCATGAAGTAAAGGCTAGGTGGAAGTGTAAGATACTTTATAAAGAATTAGACACAACATAGAAGTTCTTAGTTATAGCACTGACTTGAAAAAGCAATCTGAATAACACAAATATTGCTGAGTTTTAAATTGATGCATATTTGGTGATATGCATACAAAATGACAAAAGGCTATATTAATATGAAATTTAAAGGAACAATTATATCTGAGATCTACATTGTCTGGTTTGCTATGCATTTCTTGGACAGCCTTGTGTTTGCATGCAGATGAATCCTGCCTCATTCCCCATGTATCCTTCAGTATTTGTTAACATTATAATTTGAAAAAGACTTGTATTTTAAAGTATACACTTGAGTCACTTTTGATTGAGGATAATAAACTTTTAATTGAATTTACAGAGTTCTAGAAAAAAATAGCTATCATAGGCACTTTAGCTTACGTAAATGTCAGAGGAATGCCAATAAATGTAAATGTCAGATTTCGAGGGAAAGGGCTAAGATCCTTTTACTGTGACTATGATGGGAATTGTCATTTTTAGAGTTGGAGATATTTGTGGGGGTTTTGGTGTTTATTTTTTGCTAGGTTGGGGCTTTTTTGGTGTGGGTTTTTTTTACAGTATTCTATCAAAATTTTACTAGGCTATGACGATACATAAAAATTTATGAAACTCCAGGGATAACCCTTCCCATCCAACAGAGTAAAATACTCTGAAGTTCTCAGGACCTTGAAGTATAGATTGTAATGGACATTAAGACATTTAGTGATCCAGCCAACAAGCACTTTAATGAAAACACAACTGTATACATATGTGCTTGTGTTAGCTATGTAATGATTCAAAGGTGTTTGGGTATCTATGTGTGTCTATGGTGCCTATAAGCTATGTTTTCATGCATTTCTTCTAAGGTTAGACCTAACAGTCAAACTTGAGAGCATATTAATCTATACTGAAATGTCAAGTAAATGTTTTTCTTCTTCCTTCCATACACGTGCTTCTACCCTTTTTTTGATTTAAAACTGAGCCAAAACCCAGGCCACACAACACCTCCACGATGATAGCTTTAACATGTGATTACTTGCAGCTTACAAATCCAACACCACTTTCAAATCCTGAGTAGGAAAGACTTCTAGTGTGTCATGCAAGAATTCATTCTGTCAATAAGACCTGATATAGTGGAACTGAAACTCAGCTTTCCAGTGCAGTAATGGCACTTCTCACTTTGGAGGAAACAAACAGAAGATTTCAGCTAGATACATTTGAGATAGTATGGTGATGGCCTTAGAGTGTTTTAGAAGATTTTTAGTCCTTGGTTTAATACAGTGGGACTTAAACAAGCACTATGGGAATTAAAACCAAAACACAATACTGTGGATTACTCTCAGTTCATTGGTTCAAAACCTTCTAAAATACCTTAAAAATGCTTTTTGAAAGTATTTTTCATATATACAGAAAGGATAGTGGTATGATAGCTGTATATAAAGATTTTATTTCACTGATTTACAATGACCAGCTTAAATTTCCTATTTTTACTATGACAAGTCACATTCAAACCCTTACTTCACATCAGTTACACTTCTCCATTCACACAAAAAAAAAATACTACCAGAACAGACTTTTGAAATTATATAGAATTATTTTCAGTGTTCTCAATAGGTTTGATAAGCTCAACAAAAGTCATTACTTGTTATCCGAGAAGTGGTTTTTGGAGAAAGGATCTATTCAGATAACTGGATAAGGAAAGAAGAGGAACAATGGAAAGAACTGTGCTCAACAGTCATACAAAATTACCTGAAACCCTTTTTTGGTGAATTGACTCCCCCCAGGTCTAAAGGCTTGTATTGGTTACAGTTGAAGCTCATTAGATTTTTTTATTTCCTGGACATTAGGAGTAACCAATAACCTCTGATGGGAAGGAAGACATTATCAGATGATATTTTCATGCCTATATAAACTTGCTAAAGTATAGACACGAAATACAAGCAAGGAAGAGATGGTCCTTGTATCCTTTTTGAAATATGGGAATATGCCTACTGGCAGGAGCTCTAGAAGGTTAATTTCAGCAATAGATGGCTTGTGTTAATTACAAATTTTGAATCTGTAACAATATAACTCCATCATTTCTATAAAACAATATTTAATATACAACAAACTTTCACCACATAAACACATTAAAAACACCTTTTATAGTTCCAAGAATTGATTACAGGGTTCTCATAAAAACATTTTCATAACTAGAATCTTAATACAGAATGATTCTTTTTTCTATGCCAAAATACATTTAGATGGTAAATTGTTTGTAGAAAAAGATACAGAGAGAAATGGGATTTGCTGGCATGTGATTCACCTTATTTCATTCTTTCATGGTCAACTTCAAAGCAATATCTAAAATGCCTATCAGAAAATACTTCACTGTTTTATCCAGAGTCTTAACCAGAAAAAAAAGAGGAAGTTAATTGGTGGTTCTCTGTTCCAGTGTATGTCAGGTGTGCCAGAACAGCACTCACCCTCTGTACACCCTACCTTAACCGTAACTACTTGTTGAGGGTTTTTTTCTGAAAGACACAATATTCCCATTGACTTTAAGCTTTGGGTGCCCACAGACTTAAGAGTAGATTCACTATAATAGCTGAACTTCATTTACTAAATGCAACACTGGTAAAAAAAAAAAATCCACATAAAAACACGTAGGAAGATTGATCACACAATTTTATTAGAGTCTTTTGAACAATTGCATTATGTTGTTCCTTTATTTAAAAACTCTTGCAAAAAAAGACATTGGAGTGGACTGGTTTCAACCCTGAGCATTAACACTGCATATCAAGTACTGTAGTAAAGAAGCTGGTTAAGTTTGTAGCACTAGCACAAGTCACTGATATTAATCCTCTAGGTGATCAGGTTTTTACAAAAAAAATACATAGTTTTCAATAAATAATGCTTAATTTTACAACTTTGATACAGCAATGTCATACACTGTTTTGACACATACTAAACTCTGCATGCTATATAGTCTACTAGAAGACGAAACTTTGCCATGCATTTTCTTTTTCTAGTGCTAGAAAACACTTTGTCCTCCAGTGCATTGCCTCAAGCAGCCTTACCATCTTCCTTCTCTCACAGCAATAGGCCGTGCACTGGCATGCAAAAACCTCAAGAAAAGGTTTCCCCCCCACCATCACTCAGACTTCTAAACAAAAGTACTTTTCAGCTTTTCCCCCCAAGACCTGGAGTGGCTATGAAAACTAATTTCATGTGGCCTTGAAAAGTCTTTGAAATTACATATTTTAAAAGTGTCATGCTTGAAAAACTGCTCTAAAACATTCAATTTCCCCCACCTGTGGCCATCATGCAACATCATTGAAATGTTGTAACCATCGAAAGTCCCACACTGGAAAACAGGCCTCCATTTTAAAACAGCCCACCAAAAAAAATTAAAGAGGAAAAAAAGTATCACAGCATTTATGTAAAGACTCCAAAACGCCAACATATGTACAAGAGCAAAACCAGATACAAATCGTAAATGAACTAACAATGGCATATAACTCTTCTCCCTGGCTTTGCCAGGAGTTGAGGCAAGTTGGTTTTGGAGATAAGCAGGACGATGGAAACAAAAACAAATTGTGACAATGGGAGTTCCTGGATTATTCATTATTATTTGATCAAATTTCTTCAAGTGGTAAACTGGTGCCTTTATTTTCTTGGAAGTGGGAATTACCAAAATCTAAAGCCCTAATTAACAACAGATAATTCTAAACCAAACCTGCTTCTGAGTATTTGCAAGGCTTAGAAGTTTGGCGCCCTTACACTTTTTTCATCCTTTAAGATTGCACTTCACGGAAAATCCAGATGTTGCCACTAACCACAAAAGAAGAAATTTGATTAATTAATAAGGATTGAAACCTCCATTCTCACACTTCCAGGTTGTTGTTCATCATTGAAAACCATTCACCCCTTCTTATCCATATTGCTTTAGGGGTTTCCTTGTATCTACACAAGTCATTCCTTTGAAATTGCTGTCAATCACAATTTTCTAAGAGTTTTTAAAATAATCCTATCTTTGCACTGGCATAAGTATTGGGTTTTCTAAGAGAATCTCAACCCAAAGAAGGTATTACTTTTATACATGAAATATTACGAACTTTTGTTTCCCTTTTTGTAAGTCATTCTACACTTTCTGCACATTTGTGCTTTATATTGAATATAAAAATAGGTCTTTAAAACTCTATTTACTTTAAACTCACTAAAAAACTACTTGCTTGTGAAATTCTCTTACAAATTCACTGCATCCATGTAGAGAAGATAAAACTAATTAGGCAGTTAATTGGTATAGGTAGTGTGCAAAAAATTAAGAAAAACAAAAAACAATCACAGCCTTCGATGTGGGTGAGAGGAAAGGAAATAAACCAAAGGAATACAACTGTATAGTAGGGGAAATGTAAGGCAACTCATTGTGTCAAGTTTTTGTTGTTTGTTACTTTCCTGGCCATGCTTACAAATGAAGGTTAGGATGAACTAAGACACCTACCCTGCCAGCAGCCCTTGCGGCAAAAACTCCCATTAAGCTCAATGAGAATTTTTTTTTGTTTTTAGCCAGAGCAGGTTTAAGGCCTTACTAGGCAACACTTGTGAAGATGTAAAAAGGAATTCCATGAGCTGTATTGAGTATCAAACACCTAAAAATTCTATGGCCCTGACTTTGACCCCACACTAGTTTTACCTGGGTGTAACAACAGAGTTGCATTTTCCTCAAACAGGCATGAGTGAAGGAACAGACTGCACGCATGCAAATCACATTCAGTAGACTCGAAGAAGTTTCATCTGAATGACAATGAATGCCTAAAGAGCATGTAGCACTCAAAGGATGCTTGGAATAAGTCTTTCTACCACATTTGAAAAAGACTGCACTTAAAGGAAGAAAATATTTCTTAGTTGTGGTTCTTCTAAAAGGAGGAGAGGAAAAACATAATAAAAACAACAGAAGGGGTAAAACTGTAAGTTTACAAAAATATTCACTTCAAAACTGAAAAAGAATAAGAATGTTTGGTTAGATCTTACATTGAGTTGACATCCTCAGTGTTAGCAAGCAAATTGTCTTTCCACATTAAAAAAGCTAATTTTTTCCCCCTTCCATCACTGAATCCTATTACACTTAGAGTAGTATTGTACAGAGACAAATGCTACGAATGTGGAATAAAAGGCCACAAGAGATACTAAGCCTGCAACAGGACTGCTCTAGCATGTCAACAAAGATTCCTGTGAACACAGGAAAATAAGAGAAACAGAAGGCATGAGTATTATCAGATATAACAAAAAAAAAAAAAAAGGCTAGCTTAGCAGATGCTATTTTTCATGATAAGAAGATTGCTTTTTCACTCTCGCTGAGATCAGCAGGAGCTTAGGCATTCAACAGCATCAAACTCCAGCCCTAACTATGTAGTGGTTTAAACAGAACACTACCTAATTTTTCCTTGAGCAATATGCAACAACAAACACTGAAATAAAAGAAACTGAACTGTCTGAACAAAAAATTGTTTCCCTGCACCATACATCTTCACTCAGAATGATTCTTCTGAAACAGTATCGTATAATTCTCATCTAGAAGAAAGAAAAAATATACTTCTGAGTGTTATATTATTTGACTAAAGTAGACCTGTTGCT
The DNA here is from genome assembly GCA_032466535.1 of Forpus xanthops. NCBI lineage: Eukaryota > Metazoa > Chordata > Aves > Psittaciformes > Psittacidae > Forpus > Forpus xanthops. The sequence continues at coordinate 4,785 of JASSUY010018608.1, read as the reverse complement.
CTTTTAAAATTTGCCTGACTCTTCTATACTTGGATCCTTTACATCAGTTATCCTTGACTAATATTTTAAATGGCAATTTTAAAATCAGCTTCCAAAACCATATACAAGTCAAAATTTTAGTAGGCTGGAACACAGACCTTATTACAATGCAGACTAAATGCAACCTATATTTGACCATAATCGCTCATAACTCATTGAACATCTGTAAAGTACAAATGTTTAATGACACTGCCTATTATCACTTTACTAAACAAGGATGCATATCAGAGAAAAGGACTGGAAGAACAAGTCCCTCTACTCTCATGATAGCTTCAAGAATTACTAAGAGAATTTTGGCTCAGTTTTAAGACTTAGAACCTGATCAATTTACTCCATCACCCTAGCCCAAAACCGGATTTTCGATAGCAAGATAGTGAATGGCTAGGCTAGAGCACTTCAGTGTATCTATTTTCTTTCACTCTTTTGCCTTAGAAGAGATAAATGTCATTAGTTTTCAATCTGATTTCTAAGTTATTACATGGAGAACACACTAATCATTTGAGACCAAAAACTGAAAATTCAAGAAACTCTGTTTTATTGAGGACTATCCATTGCCAAGGATATCTTGTATATTGTAATTAAGTTTGTTTTAAAACACAGTTTCTCATAAAGAATTATCACAATGCAAGACATAAATTTGAGTTCCCAGATATGCTATATCTCTTTTCTGATAGCAAAGATTTAGGCCAAACAACTTTTATTTAGAATCATGAGTGTTTTATTATTATTATTATTAGAAAGAGATCAGATTATATTAATCATTTTACTACCAGTTTAACTAACCTAAAGTAAGATATCTCACCACTTAAATGCCTAAGAGTTGTCTTTGATTAAACATAACATGCATGCAGGTTTTAATGTTATGTTTTATTATGCCTTACAAATGTGTATGCAGGATTTTCATTTCAGCAAGTCTGAAAGCCTGTAGCAGTGGTTGCCACCAAAATACCAGCACAGTGAATTGTCCCTGTAAACAGCTGGATCACTAATTAGTGGAGACAAAAAAAAAAAAAAAACAAACCAAAAAAAAAAACCAAAAAAACCCAAATAAACAGTAATTCACCAATGCCTATCAGATAAAAAGTAAACTCTTGAGAAACAAACTTCCACCTTGTGAGTCTGTTTATTGCCATCAGCAGTTGTCAGAGCGCACAACTGAGATCTGATGGCTCCTAAGGTTAAAAAAAAAAAAAAAAAAGAAAAATCAAAAGGTAAAAAAAAGCACACAGAAAAAGTCTGCTCACCTACGGCAGAAGCTCGTAACCTCCTCCTGCCCTTGTCCCCCCGGAGGCTTACCGGAGAGGGGACGGGGCCGCCCCGCCGAGCGCTGCAGGGGGGCGGAAGAGATGCAGCCCCACTATGCCGAGCATCTCAGCCTCGGGTCTCGCACAGGCTATTCATCAAAAAGGGGAGAGGACAAAAAGCGCAGAGGGGAGAGGACCAGGGCGGGTGGAGGGGAAAAGAGCTGCGCCCCCCACCCCGCCGCACCCACCTCCCCGGAAACCGGACGCGGGGGACCGGCTGGGCGGCCCCCGGGGAGCCGGGTTCGTTCACCGGGCTGGGTGGGGGGGAGGCGGTAGAGCAAAAAACACTCGGGGAGAGACAACCTGACACCGCTCGGCCAGGTCCACAGCAAGCCAGCCCCGGCCCCGCCTGACGGAGACCACGCCGCGTCGGGCAGGCACACATAGGGCCTCCCGGAGCAAAACCGGGGTGGGAGGGAAAGGGAACGGGAGACGGAAAATAAAAAAAAAAAAAAAGGCAAAGAAAAGAAGCAGCCCTTACTCTCCTTCCCCCCTAGGTACGGTCATGCTCAACAGCCTACAGCTACCGCTCCTCCGCAGGCGAGGGGTGACAACACGGCATCTCCAGCGCTCCTTCTACAGACACTAGTAGCGATACGAGTTTCTATCAGTTCCAGCTGATTTATTAAAATTGTCAAGATACAGACTTTCAGCATTAAAAAAAAAAAAAAAAAAAAACAACAAAAAAAAAAAAAAAAAGGCTATTATCAGTGCACAAGTCTGCTTTTGCCATCATTTGCTACAAAATATGCAGATGGTCTGTACTTTAGATTATATTGCACAACATGAGAAACTTTTAACTATGTGCCTTTTTTCTTCTCTTTTTTTTTTTTTTTTTGCTAAAATCGAGAATCCAGTTTCATACCTTCCATCTGGGGCCCCATCCACATATCACAGCGTATGAGATACATAAAGTCCTACTATAGTACAGTACATATACAATCTTTTAAACTAAGATAACAGCTCTGAGGTCTATATCACCATTTTCAATAAATCTTTACCTACAAATATTGAACAAATCTGAACTATAGCTGTACAAAAAAAGTGTTTGTTTCTTTTTCTTTTTAAAACCACAAGGCCTTTAGATGCAAGGATTATTTTTTTAAAATTTTAATCCTTTTAAAACCAGGACGTAACGTACCAACAAACTTGCATGCTAAAAACAGAGAAAAGAAAAAAAGAAAATAAAAGGGAAGAAGTGCCTGAAAAGTCTTACTGAAAAAACACAGCAAGAATGTTCCCTTTTCACTGTACAAAAATACGCCTGAAAATATATTAATTTTTAAAAAAGACTGAGGTCTGTTATGTATCAAAAATGTTTCAATACCTTTTTGTACTGAGGTCTAGGCTGTCTGGTATTCAATCAAGGAGGTATAAGGGAACAAGTTACAAAAAAAAAAAAAGTTGGCAAGTAGAAATCACATTTGTAAAACCATAAACAATTTGATCTGAAAAGTAAACTCTGATCTTAAGTCAGTTCAGTTATTTGTAAGCGTTTGTACAGTCTGCATTTTTTCAAGCTCCCTGCAGCTTTGTTAAGAATCGGATGCATAGAAGACATCAGTTTTCTCCCTCCAAAAAAAGTTGCAATGGTCCCTTTCGGAAAAATAATAATAATAAAAAAATCAGAACAGTTCTTCAAGATCTCTCACGGGAAAAAAAAAGTAAAAAATCCACAAACCCCCTTGAGTAACAGTTGTGCTGCCACAAGACTTCTTTGCAGACCATCTTCCAGACTTCAATCAGAGACCGACAAGCTTCAAACAGCGCCTTCTGTATCATTTTTTTCCCCCAGTCCCATTTGCCTTTGCTGTTGTTGTTGTGATCACCAAATGCAATTAAAAAAGTAAAAAAAAAAAAAAAAAAAGTAAAAATAATAAAAAAAAATAAAATCACAACTCCCGGGCTCGGAACTAACTTCAAGATTTTTTTTTTTTTTAAGAAAAAAAGATTTTTTTTTTATTTTTTTTTTTAATTATCATCATCAGCATCATCATCGTATCATCATCGCCGGCGTAGCGCAGCTCCGGCTCCGCCGCTCCTTGCCTCCCGCTCTGGCCGCCGCTCAGTACGTGAACACCAGGTCGGAGAAGTTCGCCTCCAGCCAGTCGCCCGCGATCATCTCGCTCAGCTCTGGGGTGCAGTAGTCGGGGAACTCGAAGTGGGAGCCGAGGCTGCCCTCGCTGAAGGAGTCCAGGTCCTTGTCCACCAGCGAGAGGGAGAGGTTTCCGGCGGCGGCACCAGCTCCCAGCTCGGCAGCGGCGTGGCCGTGCTGAGAGAAGTTGAGGCTGAGGTCGAAAAGCAGGTCGTCCGCCTCCTCGCTGCCGGCCGACGAGGTGGAGATGGACCGGGAGGAGGCCGGGGAGAGACCGGGCGGCTGCTGCTGCGGCTGCGGGCCCTGCTTGGTGATGTTCTTGAAGCTGTAGTAGAGTCTGCTGCCGCCGCCCGCAGCCGCAGAGCCGCCCCGCACCTCCTCGTAGAGACTAGCCCCCTCAGTGGACTCCGCCGAGGAGCTCAAGGTGGGACTCGCCGGCACTTTGGCCACGTTGTACCGCCGCAGCTGCTGCGGCCCCGGCTCCTCGTCCTCCTCCTCGTCCTCCGCCTCCTGCTTGATCCGCAGCTGCAGCTCGTCTTCGTCCTCCTCCTCGTCCTCGTCCTCGTCCATGAAGACGCACTTGACCGTCTTGCTGCTCACTTTGAGGGTGCCGAAGACGTACTCGTCCCCCGCGTAGTCCCCGTGGTGGGCGGCTTTGGCTCCCGGCTTGGGGGGCGAGGAGGCGGAGGAGGCTTTCAGCTTGCTACACTTCTTGCTGGAGCTCTTGGCGCTTTTGCTGCCGCCGCTGCTGGTGGGTGCGTTTTTCTCCGGGCTTTGGCTGGCATTGGGCTTGGCCGATGGGTCCATTTTGGGCTTTTTCCTGGGCCGGTATTTGTAGTCGGGGTAATCGGCCATGTGCTTGAGCCGCAGCCTCTCCGCCTCCCGGATGAACGGTATCTTCTCGCTGTCCTTCAGCATTTTCCACCGCTTGCCCAGGCGCTTGGAGATCTCCGCGTTATGCATGTCCGGGGACTGCTCCATGATTTTTCTCCTCTCGATCTTAGACCACACCATGAACGCGTTCATCGGTCTCTTTATGTGCCCGGACGCTGTTTTGCACCAGTCCGGGTCGCTCTCGTCCAAAGCGACGGGGCTGCAAGCCATGAACTCTCCCTCTTCTGTGTCCATTGCTTCCCGGGGCAGGTTGCTCTCCGCCTCCGTACTCTCCGCTTGCTGCACCATGGTGGGCTCTCACCGAGGCGCCGCTCTTCCCGCGCTCCGAGCCAACAAAGCCGCCGAACCACCGCCCCCTTCAGCCGCCGCACCTCGCTCCTGCGGCTCCCCGAGCCGGGCCGGGCCGGGCGGAGCCTCCGCCGCGCTGCGAGGAGGCGCAGCCCGCGGGGCGAC
>JASSUY010018606.1:0-29015 GCA_032466535.1 Forpus xanthops | reverse complement strand
TTCAAGGCTGGGTTGGACAGAGCCTTGGGTGGTGTGGTTTAGTGTGAGGTGTCCCTTCCCATGACAGGGGGGTTGGAACTAGATGATCTTAAGGTCCTTTCCAACCCTAACTATTCTATGATTACAGAAATACAAATGTTCTCAATTTTAAAACATCTGCACTCTTTCTTTATTTGTTAGCAAATTCTTATCATTCAGGGAGAGGCAATTGAAAGTGTGCAAGAGACCAGATTGTTGCTTTACAAATGTGTTGGAGCCTGTAGGCAGCACAGAGGAAAGTGTAAAGGAGATGAGGGCATAAACAGACACATCCATTAAGCTACACATCTCATGAATCATTAAAGATCATGGAAGTAGTCATAAATAGAAGCGGCAGCAGAAGGTTATTTCTGTGAAAAACTTCAAAAGTGAGGACAAGAAGCTTGAGTGTGGTGTTGAGTAAGTCGGTCAAGGGAGAGTGACAGGAATGGGGAGTGGTGTCCAGTGAACCAGAGATTGGAGCTTATTTTTAACAACAGGAAGAAAACCAGTGACACTCGATTATAAACAAAGTGTTAACTTGTTGAAACCTACATCATTAAAGTCTGGAATCTCTTACACAGTCAAGTCTGTTCTGTTTTCTCTTGGTCAAACAAACCATTCACTTTCCAGGTTTTAATTTATAACTAATTTTATTTTCTATAGGGCTCATGCACCAGGAATTCTTCAAAGTGACAGTTATTTTTGCTGGGCTCTACTACTAATTTTGGGAGGATGTGTCCCTGTCATGACAGTTATGACAGATTAGTTCTGTCATACATTTGATAATGATGTTCTGACTAGTAAATGGACAGCCCTCACTTTCTAAGGTATTCTAAGAAATACAGCTTGAAATGATGTCTGAAAAGTAACAAGGAAATCATAATTATTAAACATGGTGATGTAATAGTAAGGTCCTGGATATTAAATTTCCCTAATACATGTTGTAAAGATGCATTAAGAATAAAGTGTTAATTCTAGTGATAATATAATATGAGGAAGAAGACCACATCAAACAGCACCATCTACTGTTCCCGCTTGAACTGTGAAGACCTCAGTGAGTTGGGGAGGTTTGTTCCAAAAAGAATATTTTCACAAAGTGGTTTTTGATATTCTGCTGGCAGTTTAGACTTTACGCTTTTGATTTAGGTAACTTTGAGAAACCCCTACTTTGATAAAGCCTGAAAAGTTTTGATTACACCTGCTTGTATGTGACATTCAGAAATTTTGTCATGGGAAAGATCAAGCCTTCTCTTAAATATATTTGGGTTAATATGTACTAATCTGAATATTTTTAAAGCTCAGCCAAATTAATACATGCATTAGTATATTCAATATAACATAAACACATAGAATATAAGCATACTTCAATGCATATGATAACACAATAAAAACTGTGCAGTCATCACATGACAGTTTACATGCCCTGAAACAAATGTCGTGCACTGGTGCTTATTGACTATCATTTTGATAATGTCCACCCTTTGAAGCCATTGTAATTATGTCCAAGTAAATAGAAAGTAATTAATAAGAGCCCTGAGTGAGAAGGGATTCCTTCAACCTCTATCAGTGACAGGTCATCTGTCCCTGGAGTTTTACAAATAAAAATAGGATATTAAATGGCACATAAGGAGCAGAATGATTGGCCACAAGAGCAGAGATTTAAAAACCAAACCAAACCCACAAAGCCCAACAACAAAAACAAAAAAAGAAAGAAAACCCAAAACCCCTGCATGAACTCCATTGTTACTTATGCTTGCAGAGACTATAAAAACATGCAAAGAAATGACAGCAACATAGAAGAAAGATTTCCAGCACTGTCGTCTCTGAAAGAAAAGGCTCATATGCCCTGACCTTCTTTCTTGGATGGGGGATTACAGCCAAATTCAGTGGGAGCAGTGTGTAGAAGTGAGTGCAGGATTAGGGCCAGTGTATGCCTGTATGTACTGCATATGTGCTGCCCTTAACTGTAGTTGCCCAGAAATGGGTTTGAGCTGAGAGCCAAGTCTGGATTTAAAGTGGGTCTTTTTGTGTGCAAGGATGTTTTGGCAGAGGAGTTGTAAGGCAGGTCTGGAGGCAATGTGTAAGCAGGCACTTAAGTGGTTCAGCCATGTGTACACAATTCCTTGATCAGAAGCTGTGCTGCCATGGCTATTACAGTGCTCACACTGAGGAGATGAGACCTGCCGAAGGGCAAGGTGCTGCCTTTGGCACTGCATCCTGCTTATGCCAGAAGAATAGTGTGGGAGCTGCTTGGGTTGAAGGTAAAGCTAATTCACATCTGTCTGCAGAAGTCTATGTACACATACTCTCAGTCTGGCTTATGAGAGAGGAAGACACTTGCTGGGAAGTACAAAACTGGGTCAAAACTCTTCCAGACTGGTTAGATGCTGGGATCTGGTTTTGGTTCAACTCCTTTTCCAAGAGCACATTTATTTCAGATAATTATTTTATGGATGAGATTATAGAATATCTTGGTTTTGAAAACAGCATAAATGCATTTAATTGCTTTAAGAGGTATTTACCACTATGGTGTAGCGATTTGCATAGCAGACATGTAATTTCAGAAAAATCCTACAGCGAATACCTTAATGAAACTAGACTCCTTTTTTATAAGGCACATATGGTATGCTCAAACAGCTCTGTTATTGTAATCATGGTCTTATGATGTGCTGGGCTTAATGATGGATGCAACAATGCCACGGGCATTGGACTGATAGAGAGGATAGAGGGGAAGTAGTAATGTGTGCCTTCTCAATCTGCCGCTTGTTACTGTGGTTATTATCATCACAATTTGAACACCTTTGGTTCAGGAGATCCATTGATGATGATTATTATTGCTTGGTTTGAATTTCACAGCAGTGAAATTCAAAGCAGAGAGAGCAGCTTATAGAAAGCCTTGGTGCCTTTATCATACTTTCTGAGAAGTATGATTAAGAAATAATATAATAATAAAGATTGTAATAAGAAGTAATGAATTTCTCATTCAGTGGTGGGAAGGTACTTACAAGATACATTTCCTCTGAAACGTATGGATTAAATTCCTTTAAATGTTTTAACTATATTTTTTCAACCAAATGTGGAGGAGAAAACAGAAATGTTTTAATTAACAAATTTAAAATTTAAGCTCCTAGTCATTCAGCTGGACAGGACACAAGGTGTTGAGGTTGGCTCAGATGTAGTATTTTTCTTGACATTCTGAAATAGTGTCTGAGAGTGAGGAATCAGATGGCTTGTTTCAGAGTGAAGATGAAACACTTTCCACTTTAGATTATCTTCTTTCATTTTTCTGAAAAATCTAGTATTTGCACAGTTCTAATTATGAGCTCTGACATCGGATCAGATTCTCTGCTATTCAAGAGGGGTGAGTAGCTTAATTAGGAGTACTTTGTCTGTGTGAACAGTCTGGCCCTGAAACTTGAGGTTCATGCATAATTTCCAGTTATGTGCTACTGGAATAATTGCGGAATTTATTAAGTGTGAGTGAGGATGGAAGAGCAGTAAACAAGAAACCTTGAATGTATTTTTAAGAGCAGGTGGCTTAATCTTCCACTAAATAAAGCAATAATTTCAGCATATTCTGGTGATTACAGATAATAGGTAATATTAGCTCTTTCAGGTGTGGCATCTTGTTCTAGGTGTTGTAACCTGTCGTTTACTCCTCCAGTGTATTCAGGTTCACTTAGTAATTGCTTTGCTGAAAAACAGATTATATATTATTTAGCTGTCAGATGTATTGGAAAAGTGCCAAATAACTCTTAAACAACCAAATGTTACCCAATAAACAGTAGTGAGAACAAGTCATGCATGAAGCAAGGATCTGACTTACTTTCTTGTTACATGGTTAATATTGGAAAGAAGTTCTGAATCAGGTCTTTCTGCCTTTGCCTCATTATCCAAGTCATCTGATGGACTTGAAAAGGTTTAACTTTTCAATTAAAGAATAGAAAGAAGTATCTTAGCCATCTCAAGAGGACCCTCAAACTGTTTTGACTCAAGGAAGAGCTCCCAATAGTCCTCAGTTCAGCATGGTGTTTTTCTATAGATGAAGGTTTCCTGCAGTAGAATTTCATTATAAATTGTTCCGCTTTCATAAAATTCGTTGGAAACAGCTAATGATCAGCATTTTTAGAGTCAGAAGAGGAATTCCGATTGAAGCTTCCCTTAGAGCAAAGCAGAGAATCTGTCTAACCCCTTCTTAACAAGCAGCTATATTATCCTATATTGTGCACATATGCAGCAAAGACAGGTTTTGCTGGAGATAACTGCCAAACCCAAGACTGCCTGTGTGCTTGGACTTACATAAGGAAGTTCTAAACCCGAGTTTTTGATTGCATCTATTTGTTACCCTTTAAAGGTAAGGGAAGTAAGCAGAGCAAGAGACCCCTTTCACTTAACTGTGAGCTTCTGATTCTGCTCAAAACCAAAAGGGAACGATATCAGAGATGGAAAAGCAAATGAATAACCACTGAAAACTACAGGGGCATTGCCTAGATATACAGAAATGCAGTTAGAAAAGCAGACCAGCTTGAATCTAAATTCTCCAGAGATGTCAAAAGCTACATGAAAGGATTTTCAGGTACATAACAAGCAGAAACAGAAGGAAAATATTGGTCCTATTTGCTAAGCAGGTGAGCGGATTTAGTCACCAACAATGCTGAAAAAGGTAGTTTCTCAACACTTTCTTCAACTCTGTCCTTAGCGGCACTCTTGGCCCCTCAGCCTTGGGAACAAAAGTCCAGGTTGATGCAAGCACAGATCTTCAGTGAAAGAAGAGTTAGTGTGTGAACAATTACAGGAGCTTGACACCTGTAAGTTGATGGGCCCTGATAATATTCACCTAATGGTGTTAAGAGAGCTGGCTGACATCCTTGCAAGGTTGCTCTCCATAATCCTTGAGAAGTCATGGAAATCGAAGAATGTCCCAGAAGACTGGAAGAAAGCAAATGTCATCTCCACCTACGAGAAGGGCTCAAAAGAGAATCCAGAAAATTATAGGCACATCAATGTTACTTCAGTCTTTGGGAAGGTTTATGGAGTGAACCATCCTAGTGGCTATCACAAGTCAAGTGAAGCATGCGATTGGGAAAAGCCGGCATGGGTTCACCAGGGGCAAATTGTGCTTGCCAAAGTAACCAGCTCAGCTAATGTGGGATGAGCAGTGGACATTTTCTACCCAGATCTCTGCAAGGCTTTTGATACTTTTTCCACAGCCTCATCCTAGAAACTGATGTGCTACAGTCTAGACAAGTGGTCTGTGTGCCGAGTAAGAACTCACAGACTAGCTGCATTCAGAGGGTGGTAGTGTATGACTCTTTTTCAAACAGGCAACCTGTCACTAGTGGGTTCCCCAGGGATCGATATTGGGCCCAATGCTGTTTAATATAATTTTAAGTCAACTGGAAGGTGAGATCATAGAATCACAGAATAGTTAGGGTCAGAAAGGACCTTAAGATCATCTACTTCCAACCCCCCTGCTATGGGAAGGGACACCTCCCACTAAAACATGTCACCCAAGGCTATGTCCAACCCGGCCTGATATGTCCCTTCCAGCCTGATATTCTCTGATTCTAAAATTCTAAACTTGAAATTGGGTTTAGCAGAAAAGCTGTCATATTTGAGGTGTTAATGTTTCCCTGACTAGAGAATCATGCAGGATTTAGAGTATCTGATATTCTATCAGTGCTGTGATATAGCTGGGTAATGGAGAAAAGACTCTTCTTAAAAACCACAAAGAAAGTCAGTGGCAAGGTAAAGACTTGGTGTCCAATCCTGAAGCCTAATTCTGAGGTTTCTGATAGGGGCTTGGTTATACACTTGCATCAAAAGTTCTCATGACCTCTTTGTGAAGGATGAGGTTGTTTTGGATCAAACAACTAAGTGTCTCAACTAGCAGGCTCTCATTTCCTGCTCCCTTGACATGGTCTTCACTGGGAACACATTGGGCAGAAAGGAAGCCATGGCAGGATGGGTGTTTGGTTGGGCAAGTCTTCACAGCCTGTTGTGCACTTCACATTGCGACAGCTTGTGGTCAATGAGCATAAAGCAGGAGCTGAAACTATTTGAAGAGTGTATTTCCCACCCTTCCCGCCTGCTCTGCTCTGCCTGAAGCAATTTGTTTGATTCCATATGCGTTATTTTCCCTGTCAGAAAACGTCTCTCACTCAAAACAGGATTAGGGAGCTTGGCAAAGGGAAGGTGAATTACTTACAGGACAAACTAATATTCCCTCCCCCAGGAGTCTTGGCTTCAGTTGTCATTTCTGATGCTTGTTCTCTATAAATGGTACCTGGTTGGCCTGTGTTCCTTTTCATCTGACAAGATGACATCTTTTTTACTCCTGTTTTGTTGCCCAGGTGTACAGAATTCAGGTATTGATAGACTAAAATAGACAATCTGAAGAACACAGTAACTGATGCTTTTAATCACACTGAGACTGTGGCGTTAGGTTGGATCCCATTTAAGTTTAGACACTTTGAGGCACATAAAATATGAGGAAAGCCTCTCCAGATTTCTCAGTTGATGAAGCAAAACAAGATCTCCATTCATGCCTAAGGAAGTTAAATAACCTGCTTCACATATGTATTTTTCTTTTCTGTCTACTGAAAGAACCTACAGTGACAAAGGTCCTGAAGGTTACTGAAATGAATCTGGATATTAAGAGAAAAATGTAACATTTCAGCCTTGATCCTATAACAGTTATTACATGTTCTTAGCTAGGTGAACCCCAAAATAAACACAGGATTTGTAGCATAATGCATCATTCTGTGATAATTATGATAAGCTTATATTATGTGATGAAGAAAAAGTAATGCAAGATACAGGGCATGCTTGTAATTGATAGTGTTCTGTAGTGCTAGATGCTGCACTGTTGAAGTTGTCTTTATTCCTGTAATTGATCTTTCCAGCACTGGGTCCCATCAAGTATTTTCAATGTTGACTCTACCTGGTAACTGGCATCACGGGTAGACTGAACTGACGGGATCCGAGCAGTCACAGTGCAAGTCATGCACAAGGTACTTACAGTGCCTAATGCCTGTCTGACTTCAGTGTTGCTGAGAAGTTGAAGATCATTTACGCTATAGACCTTAGTGCCCTCATAAACTGAGGTGCTTTGATGCTATTTCCCAATGAACAGGTAGGAGAAGCTGGTATGGTATCCTGAAGCTTTAGGAGACCCGTGGAAGGTATTGAAGATCTCTCAATGCCTTCCACAATTACCTTCAATATCAGACTGTATTCTGGCTGAAAAAATAAAGGGGTTAAAAAGCCTCAAATGTGAGTACAGCCATCTTCCTTGCCTTCAGGTAACTGGGTTGAAAATTCCATTATCTTGGCATTTTCTTTCCATAAATAGAAGGGGCCTGTATAAAACATCTTTCATGGTGGCTTTGCAAAGAAGTGATGTTCATTGCTTCTGTCTTACCAGATTTCATTGCGTGATAGGTCTTACTGTTGTCAGCAGCCTTCAGTTAAGGCTTTTTTGCTGCGTGTCTGCTACTGACAATCAAAGATAACAGTTGTTTACATGTATTATAAAGCAGTAAATAACATCAAATTAGGAAAAAGGGTACGTGGGCAATGACTGATGTGTAATTGGATGAAAGAAGAACAGAAAAAGGTCAGAATTAGACTGCAAATATTGCTTTATGGACCTGAAATGGTATTCTGATTCAGTATACTGCAAGAGGGGCAATGAAGGACCAGGATCTTACCCATCAGTTATTATCTGATGTGTAATATTTTAAGGTGCAAAATCCATCTGTCTAAGAAAGATCAGTCCCTATGCTGATTGTAAAATTGAACTGACAGCAGAAAGGAAGAAGGGTATCCTATACCTTGTGGTCTTGGATTGAATAGATATTGGAGAGGTTTTAGCTCTGGAGAAGATCCTTAAGACTGAGACATACGCAGCATCAATCTTCCAGTGTTTCTATGGCCTGCTCTAGAGTTTCTTTGAGCTAATGAAAGGCTTTTCATGAACCCAGTTGAATTTAGCAGAGCTGTTGTTAACAGCTGAAAATCATAGAATCATGGAATGGTTTGGTTAGAAAGGACCTTAAGATTATCTAGTTCCAACTCTCCTGCCATGGGCAGGGACACCTCCCACTAGACCATATTACCCAAATTGCATTTCTGTCCACATTTTTAAGCCTGAATGAAAGCAAAATAAATGTTTACCAAACAAAATAATTAGACGTTCTTTCTTCATCCTTACCAGAATATTTGATAACGTTGCTATGTTTATTTTCTCATAGAAAAAATTAAAAAATTACATGTTTCAATCTCTCATGAAAGACATTTCTTGTGGGATCTTTTAACTTAATCAATTCTGCATTTTTCATTGGGGAAACCATTGTGTACAGTATTTTTTGACCAGCACTATCTGAGCTAGTATAAAAGTCATTGCAATTTAAGAAAATAAGGCTTTGGATTAGTGATGTTCCGGTTCAGAGTTTCTGCTGTACAGCACCAAAAGTGCTGAGCAGGAAGAGAAAGAAAATTACAAAAGTAACTTTGTGAGCTCTTTTGTTTACATTGAAAAACCAAACCAAACAAACCTCCCTCCCCTCACAAATACCCATCTCACAACACTTTTAAAACAAGCAACTATTTTCTGCTATCTTCATTTGCCACAAGAGGACTTAGAGTAATTACTTATCAACTTTGCTGGGTGCTTTGTGTTTTACAACTGCAGAATTAATTTAAAGTTTTCATTTGAATTTGCAACTTGACTAATCTGAGAATGTTTGTTTAACATTCCTGTTTCAATAAGTCAATAATGGAGACAAAGCTTATTTTATTAAACCCAGTTTTATTTCTTTTTTCATTGTAGCCCATTTTTATCTTCTCTTTCCATGTTTTAAACCAAATAGTCACAGTTCTTCATATTTATGCTCTAGTAAATGTTTCCTCATATGCAGTAATTACCGTAGAACTAAATTTATGCAAATGAGACATTTCCTTCCTTCTACTGTTTCTTTGTATGGTGGAACAGTAAAAATGTGGATAAGTTGAGTTTCATTAGTTTTGCTACCAGGAAGATAGCAGGAATTCTGAAATAAAGAGTGCTGCTTATTGAGGCATGCATTGTATCTTCTTTCTTTTAGGTATTTCAGACAAGAAAAGGATCAATGTTAAATATGATCAAAATTATCAAAATGTCAAGGGGACCAGAGGTTTTGTGAGCAGGGTTAGAAACTAGTATGTAGAACACTTTGATTCTGGTCTTAGCTTCCCACAGGTCCATCAGTAAATCTTTCAGTATCTGTGTTATCTGTCTTCAGTTACAAAGGTCCAATACCTCTTTTAACTCAAAGGGGTTTTTCATAGCTTTCTATGCAGTTGTGTCATGCTTAACATTTAGAGAGTGGTTCCCCCTTTGGCTGGATGTGGGTAGGAACACGGCTGGGACTGCTTCTGGTTCCACCTTTTCCATCTGGTGTGAGCTGGGTTGAGCAAGCGTTGTCTTCTGGAGAAGAAAGGAGCTGGATCACAAAACATAGAGACTAGCTGTATTTATTTTCAAGGCATAAGCTTCCAAACACAATATTAGTTTCAACTGAACTGTTCCTGGCAAGCAAGGCAGTTAGACTCAGTCTGTAATGAATCCTGTGTGGTTTATTACACGTCTTTGTAAATGGGCAAAGCTTAGTTGCTTGTGACATGTTAATTATATATGTATGTATATATATACTAATGAACATTTGGGTAAGAAGACTTACTTAAATACAGGTTAAGTATTTATAAAAGTTAACCTGAAATGTCTCACAAAAAAGCTTGTGGAGTAGGTCTATCTAGCAATTTATTTCTATCAAAAACCAAGCGTTTGTACTACAGCTGTATTCAGGGCCACCTGTGGCTCCTCTGCTAGAAGACATATAGACACTCAGCAGAAATGCACTGCCCTGTACGGAACATTTCAATTTAGAACAAGAGAATAAATAAAAATAATGATGTGATGTGAGGGCAGAGGTCCAAGGAATTACTATTGCTGTCTAATCCCAAAGAGAATAATAGCCCTCATAAGTCTGTATCTGATAACACACTTTTGAACTGAAGTGATAGAGACCTGTGATTTTGTTATTGAAAAACTTTGCTTCTGTCTTTGCTGTTGTCTGAATGTAGGTTATCCGATGGTCATGGTGTTGAATTGTGTACAATGATTATGCTTTATATTCTAATCAACACTGGGACTTCCTTTAAGTACTAATGCGTGAAGCATTGCAGAAAGTACTGCTTTAAATACATATATATATAGCTGTTGTATATATTTGTGCATCTTATTTCAGTGGGATTTCATACCAGAGATATAAAAAAATATCACCACCTGGGAAAAGAATATCTCTGTGTTACGACAAGCAGGGAACACGTCTTTCCCTTCTGTGCTTTTTAAAGTTGTGTCTTGAGCTGAATGGTATTCACTAAAGCATTCCAAATGCAATAAAGCTGCCAGTAGATTTTTAGCAGTGGAACTGGTGGTGTTTCACCCTGGTGATTCAGGGCTCTCTCAGAGAACCTGAAAACCATGTTGCGTTGCTCAGGAGACAGGTTTTATGTGTCACAGGCTTGCTGTTATGAGCAACAATAATAGCTACCTTTTTCTGCCATTCCTGCAGAAGTATAGTACAACAGTCTCCCCCACAAAAGGCCTTGTTAGAGATGTGCCCAAGGACCGGTAGTGGTTATGGAAGAAACTTTATATGTCTGACAGTTTTGATGATAACCTGTAGTAGGAAATTAATTTTTTATTCCATCACTGTTATTTCAGTGTATAGTCAAAGCACTCCAAAGGCCTTAGGTATATGAGCCCAGTGCCCACAGTACTGAGAAGAGCTAGGGCTAAAGCCATTTTAGTCTAATTCCTTGTGTTGCTGTTAACTGACTTTATCATTTAACCCTTTTAAACTGAGGTTGCAGACTGTAAACGGACATGAGCATTTCCTTACCAATTTCAAGTTCCCTTTGGAGACATTTCTGGTTTTAGTTTTAGGTATTGCATTAATACAAATAACCCAGATGAGAAGACAGTCTGCAATAAAAACGTGTAACTGAAGGTTGGGTGTAAACTGTCATCAGCTGGTGTCCATGAGAAATGCTGTGATTATGCTACCTAGTAGATTGACAGCTCAATCCATCCTGATCAAACATTTGAATATTCTTCGTGGAGTGCGCTGAATTCTCAGGTTAGGGGGTCGGTTTTGCCTTGCCTTGAGAGCAGAGGGAAAACGCGGCAATTCTTAATAAGCTGGAGAAAGGCTGCTCTCTAGTGTTCAGCGATGGAATAATTCTGGGAAATGCTGGAGTCGTATTCCGCATACCGCAGCACGAAATCTTTGCTCAAATTTGATTTCGGCTTATTTGACTTTCAAAGGCAGTAACATCTTGATGGAGGGAATTTCAGAGGATATGTTTGTTGAGCTTCTGTGACATTTTGCTATTTCTACTTGATTTTTTCCACCTACATGATTGCAATCCATCTCTGAATGATTAGCAAAAGTTAAATCCTCCTGCAAGTCTCAACCAGTTGCTAGAATGTGTCTGGCAGGTGTGAGGCATGCTAAGATGAGATTTTAGTTTTTTAAATAGGAGTAAGCAAAAAAGACAAGCGAAGTGTCACATCACTCCTGCAAAAGTTGGCAGGGATTAAAAGTCCTGTGGAAGACCAATCATCTTCATCTGGCTAGGGAACAGCAGAGAGGTGCAGCTTCAGAGGAATTGGAATTTAATTGATTTCTAGCAGAAGAAAACATGTTGTATTCCAAGTTATACTTAGTGTATTTTCACTTAGTGACATGTCTGCAATGTCCACTGCAGGACATAATTTAGTTTGGTCCAAGTATTTTACTATTGTTGCTCTGTTGATGGCTATAAGTTAATAAGAATAAACAAGTTAAGAATAGAAATGAGAAATGTATATTAAATAATAGCCATAAAAAGGCCATGGGTCTTGGATTCAGTCTCCTTACCCTGCTTTCAAGCCAGAGGGCATTTAGAGACCCAAGCAGAAATTAAGCTAAGTTTAGTGAAGTGATGAATTGTGCAAAAGGGTACATTTGCTTTGTTCATCCACTTACTTCTTTCATGACTTCTCAGTACTATTAAATTATCATGTATTAACTAATCTGATGACACTTCATATCATACTTTGTGATATCTCTGTAATACCTACTAGATAAATTGAGGTAGTGGCTCTATTAGCCATTAGAAGCTGTGACTTCTGTATCCAAGTATGGATGCACAGAACTGTAGGAAGTCTGACTGGCAGTGACAGCCCATCCCTGTGTGATATTGCCTAAGCTGTAATGAAAAACCTTCAAAGACAGAGACATCACAGACTCTTGGTGATCTCTTAATTATCGGCAAAGTTTTGCCTAACGGCTACCTTAAATCATATTTGCTATATATTAAGCCTACTACTTCCTGCAGATACGAATATCAGGTTATCCTTCCCCTCTTACCAGCAGTCTTTGCAGCAACATATCAAAGAATATCTGAGGACATGGGAGTGGATTTTATCAAGTCAAGCAGTCAGAATGAAAAAGCAAGCTGATTAAGCCAGCCAGCCAGGTTTGCATATCTTGCTAGCAGCCCTACTGAGGGATTAGGGTAGTGTTAACAACTTCTCTTTCAGAGAAACTTCTATATGGTTTTAACAGAAAAGGCACATCCTTTGTAACTGGCAGCATTGCTTTTTTTTTTTTTTTTTCCCTCTCCTTCCCCTTTTATTCTTTTAAGATTTATAATATTATGCACCACAGTGGTAATAGAAGTGGCTAAAAGAGTTATTGAAACTCCTAACCTACTGCTAGTTCTAACCCTTTAAAAGCTGTCCTTTTGAAAAGGATGTTAGCTGGAGAAGTAATGGTTTTCCATCTGAGATGTTAGGTGTGTGAGATCACATATGGCTTAGAGGTCAGGTAAATTAGAGAGATTAGAGGTCTTGGGTAAGACTGTAAAATGTGAAATAATGCCTGGTAGAGGGAGAAAGAAAGAGTGGGTTAACTTTTTAGACAAGTCAAGGATGGAACTAGAAACAGATAAGCTTGCAGTTCATATGTTGGTTGGAATAGTTTAAAACCAGCAAATCTCTCCTTTTAAAAGAATACAGCTGGTCAAACTGTACTGGTTGAAGTGAAGCAAAACACTGGTGTGTAGCTAGCATATTCCTGAATCCCTGCCATGCAGAGAACGGAGGAACCACTTTCTGATCATTTCAGGTTTTGCCCTGCAGTCTCTGATGACAAACAGATACATGTAATTCAAAAAAGTCTATAACTTTGAGAAATGAGTCCACAGGGAAGAGCTGCTTCCCACTGCTTTCCTCTCTGCTTAAAATGGAGGTGGGTGCTCCTGGGAGTAAGCCAGGTGCAAAATCCCAGTCCACAGAGCTATATAGGGAGGGAATTCCTGCTGCTGACTGACAGCTGGAAAAGCAGAAGACATCACAGTCTGCTAAGGCTTGCTCTCTTACCGGAGGGAGCCTGAGGAGTTTGGACTTGCTGGGTAAGTAACATGCAGAACCAGAGCTCTGGGAGAGCACGTCTGAGCAGCTGCAGGGAGTATAAAATATCTCTACCAAAACAGCACAAATGTTCTGCTGAAATGAATTGACTAATAGTTTCCCTCTGTCCTGGTTTCCCACACACAGGCTCAGCATTTTATTTGAGTTTGCGTGGCCCAGCTGAAGTTGGCACCACTCATCAGCAAAGCTGACTCTTACTCTTTTTTCCCTTGTAGAAAATAAGTTTCCTTTTGCTTGCCTTCAGGAGGTAGAAGGTGAATTTGATTCCCTTCAAGCAGCTCCGGTCAGCCCAGACAGAGAAAATGGAGGACCCTCTAGCTCCACTGGTACTGTAAGGGATAGGTGGCAAAGCTGCCATCTTTCTGATTTTGGAGGTAATTTGGGGAGCAGATGTTTTTTCATAAACATATTTCAATAATTCCTTAGAATCAGGGAAGCTAATGAGCAAAGCTACTTATCATATCAGAAACAGCAAAGACCTGGCTTATCTCAAGTAGGATATGTGATAATTTTGTTTCTCATTTTAAGGATGAGAGGGTATGTGGAATTAGCGGATGGTGACATTAGAATCAGCAGTTCCACGTCTCAGTGAGTGTTTGGTGGGAAAGTGCCAGGAGCAAAATATTTACTTCTGCTGTAATTAGAAAAGTGATCCATAGAAAATCTGAAGATACCCAGCTTCGGATTAGTTCCAGGCTCTTTTTCTGCTTCTTGAAACCATTATCTGCCAGTGGAATAGAGTCCAAAGACCCCACTTGATTCACCATGTATCAGAAGTGTGGAGAAGCAAAATGAATGCAGAAACCATGGAAGGTGTGTATCAGAAATATCTTGGCTTACAGTCAACATAACCTGGTAACCTTCTGCAGTCCATGGGGAAAAGGGGAGGGTAAGGGCATACCACAGAGTGAATATGGACTACAGAGAATTCTGTTCCCTTTGGCAAACTATAACCACATCTGCCAAATGTTGACTGGTCTGATTTTGTTACGCTAGTTTGAAAAGGTAAATTTCCTAACTAAGAATTCATGAAACAACTTTTGGAAGGATGTCGTAGGCAAACCTAGTCGGAATCAAGAGTTTGGCTCTTTGCTGGTGAACAGAGATTAACGTGCAGCACCACAGCAGCAAGGAGCAAAGGGTGCTTTCTCTTAACTCTGCTCTCTACAGTGTACAGAAGGCTTTGGTGACATACTTGATTCTGATGAACTGTAAAAAGAATCCAAAAGTTCCTTAGTAAGGGAACATATCGTTTAACTAGATCAACAGTCACAGTGGTGATGTGTACGTTATAGATTTGGGGAGGAGATGGCTCTCAGTTGGCTGTGCTATCTGAACACGCCAAATACCTGGTTTCCTTTTGTGTAAGCAAAATATGTTCATACGGTAACTCACAGGCTAAAATCTTGGTTTACGCTAAGATCTAATCAAAGTGCTCTGCAGATGCTGCATTTGATGAACTGACTTGAGATCATACCTTAGCATCATCAGTAACATTAGTGTACTGAACAAAGGACCTTACAGAGTAAAAAATGCATTGAAGTCTAATCTAGATCTCAATTTGAAGGTGCTACAGAATTTGAGCAATGTACAAGACTTGCATTCACTCTGAATAAAGCATATAAACTATTTTTATCTGGTCCTACTAAAGACTGTTTATTACTTTTTCCACCTCCGTGGCTAAACAGGAAACAATCAGTCAATAATGAGCATTTGGTGTCTAATTACAGAACAAATATATATAAAGTAACTTTTCTTTCTGTTTGTAGTTCTATAATATTGCTTGTGACTATGCAGGTCATCAGAACCCTCAGCTTTTGCATTCTTAGATATTTTGAAGTTAATATTTCTGTTTTAATAACACGTAAAGTTGATGGCAAACAGATCAATTGATTTAATTTATTTTGACAGTGGAGATATGGTTTAATTGCTGATCAGTAAGATATTATAAAGTGATATAATTTCAAGGAGTACTTACAGCAACAAAATTCCAGGTGAAAGGATATAGTCTTGGTATTTTGTCTTGCTTAAACTTATGCATTTTGATCATCTTGCATATGTTAAATAGCAGCACACATTGCAATGATTAATAACCCTGTGTTAATGAGATGAGAAAAAAAATGTAGATGCATTTTTGTTTTAGAAGTAGTTGGTGCAAAAAATGCATCCTCCAGTTATTCAAATAGTTTTTGTGATTTGAAACACATTTATCTGGAGAATGTTATTGGCATATTTATAATAGATCCATGCTTATTATTTTAGATGGGCATGTGCCTCAATGTCTATTAGAAATTAAAGGCCTATCAACGTCTATGCTTTGGGTATTTTTCTTCTATACCAGTGTTTCCCCTTAACCCCCCGGTATCACTATGAGGAGATCTTCTTCCTTCTTACTTTTCCAATTAAAATCTGGATTGCTTTAAATGGAATTAGAACTAGTATAATTTTTGAGAAGCAAAAACAAATGCACATTTTAAAGTTAGAAAAGATGTGAGCCCTGATGCAACAAAGAGCCGCTCAAATACATTTTTTTTTTTGCTGGAGCAGGGATTTGGCTTAACATCAAGAATCCAAATATGCTTCTATATTTCTATAGCCTGCAAAACTGGGAAGGAGATTTGTAAGAGTGAGCTCTGTGCACTAGCAGAGTCATGGAGCAGATGTGTAGAAGCACAAACACTACTGAGGTGTGCAGTACAAATGGAGGATCTTGTCAGGACAGTCCTTAATATGACAAATGTCCCTGCTGCATTCTTATTATGTAAGCTATTGGCTAGCAGGTACAGTCATTCACTTTATACTGGAAAGATGTCTTTTGGAAAAATCAATATTTTCTCTTTATGCTATTTGTAAATATTTCTGTCAAGAGTAAAAAGAAGTATTTGCCTTGTCTAGTTTTCATAAAGGTTGTGGTAGCTTTTTAGTTCTTTTAAGTTAATTTCATCTAAAAAAAGACATGGATTTATTGGAACAAATCCAAAGGAGGACCACAAGGATGATCAGGGGACTGGAGCACCTCCCATATGGTAATAAGATGAGAAAGTTGGGGCTGTTCAGCCTGGAGAAGAGAAGGTTGTGTGGAGATCTCATAGGAGCCTTCCAATATCTGAAGGGGGCCTATAGGGATGCTGGGGAGGGATTCTTCATGAGTGACTGTAGTGAGAGGATAAGGGGTGGCGGGTTCAAACTTAAACAGGGGAAGTTTAGATTGGGTATGAGGAAGAAATTCTTTACTGTAAGTGTGGTGAGGCACTGGAATGGGTTGCCCAGGGAAGTTGTGAATGCTCCATCGCTGGCGGTGTTCAAGGCCAGGTTGGACATAGCCTTGGGTGGCATGGTTTAGTGGGAGGTGTCCCTGCTCCTGGCAGGGGGTCGGAACTAGATGATCTTAAGGTCTTTTCCAGCCCTAACTATTCTATTATTCTATGAGTGTATCCACAGTTATGTTTTTACCTTGTGAAATGCAAGATGTCTTAAGGAAACAAGTTCATTAAAAGAAATGGAGGCTGATGGCAAGAGATGCACTGATTTCTCTGAGTTCACTGAAAGGAGTGTGACAGGGTGCACTGGGCAAGAGAAAGTTTGCTTTGGGAAGCTAACTGCCTGGGAAAAAAATGGTCTGTTGCTTTATGGAGCTTAAAGTTCAGGAGTCATGATTAAGAATAAGGTTAAGTCAGTTCATCAAAATGTCAATGAAATACATGGATTTAAGAAATGTCAATTGCTTGTTTTTCATGAAATATTGGAGCACGACCCTCTGCTTCAAACCAAGAATATTCACCTTTTCTTGGCCCACAGTATTGTGCAATACTTAGAGAAAATGAACCTTTTGGTCTCCTATTTTGGGAATGCAACAATATAGCAAAATATTTAGCATTTTCATAACTTTGAGAATTCCAATTCATGCGTGAATTTTGTACCATTGCACAGCAATTGTCTCCATACATATTTTACACATATGTAAGAGTCTGCAACACAGTACAGAACAAAGCATTATTCCAGTTCAATAGTTGCACTTTAGTTTGCTGGAGTTGCAGAGTCACAGTGAAGAGCCAGGTGTCATCAGTGGAGTTATTCCAATAGGAGTTGTTCATGTGTCTGAATTTCCTTTATGTTGCCCAAAGTACATTCACATAAGTATCACTTTATTTTTTTCTTACTTTTACCAGTAGCCACATCAGGTAAAAATCATGTTTGAAGGATCAAGCCCTTGCTACCTCCACCACTAGATAGCCCAGGGGTTGTGGCAATACTACTCCCAGCACTGATATTGTTATTCTGAGTCCTTTTCTTCACAGCCATCACTGAGTCAGAAAGAGCAAGTCACAAGTATGATGCATTTAGCATAGAGTTACCGCACGTTCCTACATATGTAGGGCAGATGAGGATTGTGGTCCAATACAATTAGTTAAGTGTGGTTTAATGTAAAATACATAAGCATCCTTTGAGCAAGCTGTGGTGCTCCTATCCTCTGTTCCAGTGTGAAGTGAGAGTTGTGTGCACTTGGGTTCTCTTTTTGGTTACTATTGTTTTCCCTATGTCTGAACCCCATGTATTAGGACAACATTGGCAGACAAAGGTAGGGGATATGAATGGGAATTCTTACTCTCTTTTTCTTTTTTCCCTTTTTTTTTTTTTATATCCCCTACCAGCAACTTGCTGCCTTTAGCAGCCTCTCTGCCTTTATCTCTCTGTTGGTAATTAAAGTGCTTTTTAATACTTCTCCAAATAAGACAAATGTATAAAATGTTTTCCGAGTGCTTTGAAATCTTCAAAGAAGGGTGCAAGAAGAGCTTAAATGAGACAAATTGAGTTTTAAAGGAATCCAACTTTGCCTGCGCCCTACAAAGGGTCATTTTGAAAACTGGCGGTGGATGCCTCCTGCTGCTGCCTGCAGGGAATGCATTTCACTAAGATTTATGAATGTTTGTTGAATTATAAAATGAATTTACGGTGCAAAATTGCACTGGCACATATAGCAGGTGCCTCCTGCTATGTTTCAGATTGCCAGCCTGATCAAACTGGCACATGCAGGAGGTGAACAGCCATGAAAGAAGGGAAAACTTCGAGTTGTCTGACTTTTCACCAATTCCTGTCGATAAAGACACCTATAGTGCAAAAAAACAGCAACAACAACAAACCACAGAAGAGGGGATTGTTGCTTTCTAGCTTTGGGTCCTTTGATAATGACTGCCTTAGGAAGGTACAGTCACTGGCTGAGCTCATAGTAGAGGCCTCAGTGTTTGCCCCCATCTGAGAGTTTTCGAGCCCTTATTGATAATGCTGCATCTGAAGGCAATGCCATACCATCAGTTTGAGCTCATCTCTTGAGCCCTGAATCTCTGACTGACTTTTGGCAGCACAGCCATGAGGAAAACTGACAGAATGTAGTTCGTGCATTGCTCCTCTGGAGGAGACCCAAGAGGTGAAAGCATCAAACCACATGTGCAGAGGTACATGTTCACCAAGGGTATTTAAATCCAGGGGCCAGACTAAATCTAATGGGAAGTAAATCTGAAATACATATAGTGAAGATGTCAGGAGGCCAAGCATAAGCCACTTTCACTTACTGATCATTACTTTTGTGCCAAAGTACCTGCTGATGTTGACCTAGCCTAATGCTACTTAATCTTTACCAATCTAGGACAGTTTGGGAAGGGTGATGGATGAGAAGCTATGTTCTGTGTATGCTGCATGAATGTTTTGCAAAAGGTAGTGAGAAAAGCATCTAAAAAGCTGGTTGTTTATTCAACCTTTCCTCCTCCACGAAGTCAGTTTTTCAGTAAACAAGCTGCCAAGAGAATCACCTCTATTATTTATAGGGTGGTGAGTTTTCCAATATGTGCTCTCACCAACTAGAGATCTACAAATTGACGTATTCTGGTGTGCCTGTTTCTCCTCTATGAACTTCAAAGATAAAATGCCATTTTAAAAACAGGTTAACTAACTAGGTCAGTATTTGTTCCAGGATGAGCGTGTGTGGTCTCTAAGACACGGAAGAAATTCTTCTTTTTGAAGGTCTGCATTTCACAGCATTGAAGGGTTCAGCAATGCTGGTTTAGCACAGGTCCTTTCTAAAAGCTGCATACTTCAGTGCAAAGGGGATTAGAGCTGAACGCACTTTAATGAACACCTGTGAAGAGTGAATCTGTTTAAAAGAATAGACATGCTGTGCTTCAAAGTAATCCATAGAGAGAAATATGGAGAGCTGTTTTAAAAGAATACTGTGCATTTTAACTAACTAATCTAGTTAAAAGAATAAATTTTCAATGTGCAGAAAGGCAAAATACAAGAGAAAGGAGAAGAGTTGTATTATACAGCTAGATCATACTCTGCTGCATTTTTTGTTCTTAATCTGAATAAAAGCTAGAAGACTTTGAACCACCTACCTGAAACAGATATTCAGGGTGCAGTTTCAGTGGGGTTTCTCCATGGCAATGGGATTATGCATTTAATGGGTGTCAGTTTTACCTTCTCTGTGCTTTTTAGCTAATAGTTGTTCTGATCCCTCAGGAAATGAGAGAATTTTGAGTGAGGATGTAATGATCACATTCACTAAGGGAGAAGTAATAGAATTTTTGCTGACTGATTATTTTATCACCATTAATGCCTCCTTGTGATGGTAATGAAAACCTTGAAATATTCAGCTGATGAAATGTTTTATGATTAAGACTGAGCTGGTCTTTTGCAGAACTGAATTTGGGGCCCGGTAATGGCTTTTGAAGGTTGGCACAAATGGCAGCAATGGTAAAATACTCAGTGAATAGCACACAAATACTAAAGCAAAGGTCTCTAAGACTCTTTTCATATCTTGTGCTGAATGTCTTTTGTATGAGAAGCAAATAGAACCTCGCCTGCCTAGGTGGTGCTGCTGGAAAAACCTATTTCCTACTGTAGGAAGACTAGAAATAAGAGTCTCCTTTTTAAGATTTTTATTTTAAATTAGATGTCCTGTGACAGCGCTGCACTTCATCCCGCCATTCATTCCTTCTGCTGTTGCTCATGTACCACAGCTTGTCCTGGAGAGGAACCTTTTCACGGATATTTTGATTAAACTCATACATCACCCTGGCCTCCCCAAATAATTTTAGCATGGGAGGCATTCTGTCTTTTCAGGCATAACAAATGTGCATGGAGATCAAATGAATATGAGGAAGAGAAAATGAAATTTTTCTTTCGTAACCCTTATTGTCTGAGCCTTCTGAGAACTTTGAAAACTTTAGGTCGTCCTTGAGGGGAGTATTACTGTGCCTGTTTTAAATACAGAGAAAGGTGGAATGAGGGGCAAAAGAAATGAGACCTAAATAAATGAGCTGGACTGGAGCTGAAGGCTGACCTTGCACTTCTGCACAAGCCAAGGATGACTGGACCTCTCTTTCATATTTGAATGCACAGTAGAGCAGGGAATATGTGTGAAGGAAGTTAGTGTCAGACCAGTGTCAAAGGGTAGACTTAGATTAGACGTGAGGAAGTTCTTCACCATGAGGGTGGTGAGATACTGGAACAGGTTGCCTGGAGAAGTTGTGGCTGCCTTATTCCTGGAAGTGTTCAAGGCCAGGTTGGATAGGGCTTTGAGCAACCTGGTCTACTGAAATGAGCCCCTGCCCATCGCAGGGGGTTGAAATTTAAGGTACCTTCCATCCCAACCTATTCCATGATCTGCATCTGATTCTCAGAGCAGGCCACCCTCTAAGTCAATTTAACCTGCTTTCCTTGGCAAATACTTCACTAGCGGGATTAATGTGATGAAGTTCTCTCTAGTCAGCCTATCATTGGGCTATCCTGCTGCTGACAAGAGAGGGTGCCTGTGCAAAAGACATGAGGGTGCTAATGCCCCTACAACAGCCCTACTGGGATGAGCAGAAGGACTGCTGTGTTGAAGCCCTGCAGGACTGTCCTGGGTTCAGTTTAAACCATGACAAGGACTCTCATGCTCTGTTGTGGAGATCACCTTAGGTCAGAGGCTCATTGGTGCAAGAGCCTTGTGGCCATTCTCTTTGCCCAAAAGGATGGCAGACAAGACAAGAAGGTTCCTTGAGTTAGTGCTTAAGTGTTATGGGTTTGCCCAAATGCAATTGTAATCTTGAAAGAGTTTTGAAAGGTTTAGCTATTTTGCCTATGAAGTCTTTTGCCTTTTAGTGCTGCAGAGTGAAAACATTGATACATTTCTTGCATCTGGAGCCACTGATATATCCCAGTATCTTGCGTAAAAGGGACTTCTGTTATGAAGACAAACTCTTTAAAAAGTGTATTTTGAGTAATTTAAGGGCAGATTTTCTCTTATTGTCAGGGGTTTTTAAGCTATTCAGATGAGACTCAGTTCACCAGTCACAGAAACAAAAGAACAGTGTAATCCAAAAATGTGTAAAATGAAGGGAATGAAAGTCTCTTCTTAGTCTGTGTGGAATCAGCTTAAAATGGGACTAAAATAAGTAGGATTTAACTGAAGAACAAAAGATCAAACCTGAGAACAAATTGTCAGGTAATTTTAAATAAATCCTCTTTGCTCCTTGTGCTAATAACAAGACTGTTCTGGAAACCTGGATCACTGCTGTTTCAGAGCAAACTGCTCTTTACCTATATAGCTGCTCTTCTCACCTCAGCATATCAAACCTGAGCCATCTGTAGTGATTTGTGACTGAAAAAATGTCCCCTGGAATAATAAAACTGATTCCAAAGGTAGAATTTGATATTTCCTTCTTGATAACTTTGTTGATCCTTTGAAATGGAGAGAAAGCTCAGTTCCCATACTGAGCATGGGGGGAAAGAGATTCTCTTGCTGATGTCAGGGTGTGCCTTCTATTAGGTGCTGTTGGTTTTTATTAAAGAAAAAGAAACTGGAGGAGAGGCCAAGGGAACACACATGTGCCTCCTCCCCACCCCCTCTTAGTACCTGTAAGTAACATGCAGCCTTCCAAACACGAGAGCAAGAGTGGAGTTTGGTCAGTACCCAGGAAGGAGACCACAAAATGTGGTGATTCATCTCTGTGAAACCTTTTTAGAGGAGGAGATATGCTTTGCAGTGAGGGTTTGGTCTATCCCTCTTGGGTACAGGAGCATAGGTCCTGCTTCACTCCAGTTATCTCCTCTCATCATGGCTAAGGCTGGTGCTGGGAAGCCAAAGCCTCCTGTGCTGCTTGTGGGTGACTTTATCTGGTGGTGGGGAGGGAAGCGAAGTGCCTGAAGTAAATTCACTTGCATGTCACCTGCATGTTGTAGGAAATTAATAGCAGATGATGAAGGGCAGGGACAGATTGATTAGCAGCCCTCAAAAGGTGGGTGTAGCAAGCTTTATCCAGGTTGGGAGTTGTTTGTGCTTGGTTTAAAAGTAAATCAGGGGTTTCTGTAATCATTTACTTAAGAGCATTATTTTGTGTAGGTCTATGAGGTGGTGATTAGAACTGGATTTCAGAAAATGTGTATTTAGGGAGTACAGCAGATGAAGAGAGCAGCATGTTCTCCCTATTGTAATACTCCTGCATAGGTGTTTCTGTGAAGATTGCCCAGGTAAGGGGCCCAAAGGATCACTTGTCCTACCCATTATCTTACCCATAGGGTAAAGTGCTATGGCAGTAAGGGGGCTTCATGTTGCAGTCAGTGCTCTAACTGCTAATTTTCTCAGTTAATAAAATAGAAATAATCTGTCTTAATCAAAGTACTGTAAAATTCAATATATGCTAATCAAATCTTTCGAGAGATTAGCAATTATTAATGGGGAAATGTGAGAAAAGGCTGCTTAATGTAGATTTTAGGGGTGTTTTTTGGCGCAGCAGGGTGCATGGTGGGAAGGCTGTAGTTTGAAATACTTGAAATTGTTGCGTGGTGGGGAGATGAAGTTCTTGGAAGTTTGCTTTTCCATATAACTTTGAAAGTTTCTAAAAGCACAGATGCACAAAAAAAATGTTGTGTGGAGGCTCTTGAGCTGTCCTTCCCATTCCTCCCTCCCTCCTTCCTTTCTTTAATGGGGAAGCTTGAAACGCTTCAAGCATTATCAGCGGCACTAGCTCACAGAGAGCCTGGCGTTTGAAAGGGACGTGTCTGTCCAGCGCTGATTTGCTTTCTTGGCACGTTTACCTCCCGGCAGCTCCCTGCCCGCGGCCCGGGCTGCGCCTCACCGCTGCGGAGATAGGGGGCAGCGCCGCGCCGCCGCCGGCCCCGCTCGGAAAGGAGCCGCATCGTAGCCTGCTGGGTTGAGCGAACAGCTCGGTTCTTAAGGAGGCAGGGGGAGAGAGGTGTGCGAAAAGTGGAGTCTGTCTTGGGAAAAGACGTTTAGGCGCGAAAGGAAGCGATGGGATCCATGATGGGAGCAGGGAAACACCTCCGGTTAGGGCCACCCGGCTACGAACCTTATGTCTCTTTCTGGAAAATCCTATAAAAGAGCAAAACCGAAATGTTTGAATGTTTAGCAGGTGCTGTGGGTTTAGGTAGTGTGGTGGGACATACGGGTGGTGCTGGAAAATGCTTTATTTCTACACAAGGTGCTTTTGAAGAATAGATTCAGCTGTGTTTACTGTAAGTGTGGTTTTAATGGCTAATAAGATGCTGTTGGGATGGATCCTTGTGTGTGTGTGATTTTCGGTTTTGCGGGGATGTTTTTGGTTGGTTTGGGTTTTGGTGTTTGTTAGTTTTCTGACCGTTGTGCTGGTGGTGCATGGTTGTGTGCCTGTGCTCTGTGCTGCAAGGGTGGGGAGAAAGGCAATGCAGGGACTGTTAGCTAATACCTGTGTACTGTCACAGGCGTTGATTCCCATGTCCCTAAGGCCAGTGAGGTTTAGCCCATGTATGCACGTTACACAGCGCTTGGTTGGGCCTGTTGCAGTCAGGACAGGCTGTGTTGACTAGTGTTTTACACTGCGAGTACTGCCATTAGTTCAGTGAGGTTATAACTGCTGAATGTCAGCAGAAGGGTTTAAGTCTGACCCATATAGTATTTTTGAAAGTATTCTATATATTGCACGTGTATTTCTATTTTTGCTTTTTAAACCCAGTAAGGCTATGGTGAGTCAGTGCTGCAGTTCAGGACTCAGTGTACAGAAAAATCAAATGTACCTATTGTGACTAACCTCATAAATTGAAATTCTTTCTAACCAGGAAACGTTGATAATTAGTCTATGTGCATTTCTTTTAAAAAAAAAAAAACAAAACACAAGCTCTTTTATTTTGCTTACAATATATAAATTATCTGATGCTGCTTCCCTCCCTCCCCTCCCTCCCCCCCCCCATTTTTTTGCCAAGCTAAGTGAAGAAAATATTATGGTGATTCCTGCCTTCATATGTAATAGTGTAGAGATTTTTATCAATGAAAATTTCCAAGATTTCTTACATGCAAATACTAATTTTTTTTAGGGATTTTCCCTGTGCAGAAGTTTGTATTTTGGGTTTGTTGTTTTTTTAACACTAGAAAAGAATAGGGATGTGTGTTCTGGGCTGCTGTTAGTAAAGTAATTGTCAGGGGTGAAAAAAGAGGCTGTAGGGAGAAACTCTGATGTAATACATAGGTTATGCCATACGTGGGTGAGTGAAAGGAGAGGACTTTGCTGCTTGTTAATACAGTGAGTCTCTTGCAGGTGACACTTTTGAAAATGTGGTAAGGCTGTTTACCATGTAAACATTAAGTATAGGGTGGTTTGACTAGGCTGCTCAGGGTTTATCTATGTCCTCATACAAGTATGGAGAAGGTGCATCCTAAAGAATGAGTGTAAAGGGAATTCTTTGTCTATATGGGAAAAATAACTTAAGCGAAGGAGGAGCTTTGGGTTCTGTATGAATCAGGCTGTACTGACACCAAAGAAGTGGTAAAAAGATAGAAGTGGAAAAAAAGCTATGTAATCTTCCAGGTTCGGTATTTTGGGCTGTGTTTCATGCTTTTTCAGATCAGAAAAATGAACTTTCATCTCATGTTTTTGGACTCAGAATATGGAAGACTTCACTTTTGAGGATACATGCTGGAGTTCAGACACAAATCTTCAAGCTTAAATAAACATAGCTTTCAGGTTCATTAAAAATTTCCTTGAAGCTTTGAAACTCACTCTTTCATTGAAAGAGGAGCTCTGACCAAAGCAGTGTCTGGCAAAAATTGGTGGGCAGAATCTGTGTCAGTTATATTGGTTTGAATTCAGCTCCTAACTGGCAACACTTGATAGTTTGGAGGAATTTTGGAGAAATTCTGAAGGCTTGTTGCACAGGCACCTAGACAAAATGAGAGGCTCACCTCATCTCTAGCCAGCAGATGCAGTCATGCCTTGCAGAGCTCTGGTGTGCACACATTGGCCTAAGTACAGCAGCTGTGCCTTACTTTGAATCTCAGTCTTTATCACGATCTCTTTCAGGCTTAGGCATGGGAAAGGTGAAGGTGATTAGTGATACTGCTTGATGAAAGGGTAATATTTTTTTAGTTCTTCTTATTACGAGAAGGTTTTGCAGCTCTGAGGCTTCATGAATGCATATGGTATCTTTAGCAGCCAAGCCTCTTCTTGGCAGTTGGCTGCTTGTAATGGTCATGTTTTTCTGTAGGTTAAAGCAAGAGTTCTGAAGTTACATTACAATCCAGTGTACTCAGATTTGTGCTAAGGAGCTGGCTTGAAGTTTTCTCAGTAAAATGATAGTAATTGACTTTGTTTTGTTAGATAATGTAAATATTAGTGCTGTCAAAGCTGGAAAAGACACCTTGAGCTGAAGATTAGCTGAACTAAAACAGATATTAAAAATAATTTGTCTACAAAGTAGATTTCCGGCTTCCATGTTTGGAATTTAGGCTATTCTGATCATTATATCTGGTCTCTACATTCCTGCCTGCCTTTATTTTTATCCTATCAATAAGATAAGCCTAATCCATTTTAGACTTGGATCTCTGGCACAGTTATATTCCCAATGCAGTTTCATCAAGTTGGTTGCACAGACAAGAGAGGGATACCTGTTTTTTCACTCTGATGGTAAACTTAATCCCTGGGTGCACTGTTATTTGCATTGAGGAAAGCAGCAAAAGGTCACTGGTCACACTAGAAATCATGTCTGATCATGACTGAGGATCAGTTTTACGTGTTGCATATGCCTGTCATTTAGACTTGTTCAAGTGACTTTGGTCCAGCCTCTTTCCTTGTGTTTTAGCGTAGCTCATAGCTAAGTTTAGCAGTCAAAGGCTGCCAGAGCAATGCACTTTGGTGGAAAATCCTTGTCTCTTGAGATTCACCCCTCTCCAGTAGACCAGCACCGCCACACTGGTTACCTTCAGTGCTTGAATTTTCAGTTTATGCTCTTTGTCCACAGCAGAGCAGTTCTTTTGTTGGGTTAGTTTAAAGCTAATTTAGCTGACATACGGTTTTAATTTTTAGAAACTGAAAATAAGCCTTGTAGGCCCTTAATAGGTATTTTTACAGATAGAAGGAAAGACAGACATGACTTTTAGCAGAGAGTGATTGCTTTAGAGGAGCATATTAGAGAGACATGATTTCACAAATGAATTGCACAACAGTACGCTAATTCTTTGCATGTATCCAGGGGCCTCAGCCCAAAGGTAGCTGAAATTCTATGCCATAATTGCATTCTTTCAAAATTGCAGCTATAAGAGACCGTAGTTGTTTCCAGAAAAATGTTAGAAATGTGTGTTTTTCTGTACATACATTGCGTATGCTAGCATTCAGACATAGATTACTTCATTAACCTTTGCTCTTCAGAACCCTTGGAAATGAAAAATATTTGAAGGAAAAAAGAGATTGGGGGGAGCTGAAGGGATTTCTTGAAAGGTCAAAATCTGTCAAGTTAGATCTCCCTGCCCCCTGCTTGACCAAACAGCTCCTGCTCCATGTCTCCACAAAGAAACAAATAGACATTGCAGGTGCTGAAGAAGGGGAGATTATTTCACTGCTTGTTCCTTATGTTTGCTTTCATGCATTTAGTAGTGTTCTTGCATTGTTTGTTTATTCAGATATTTTGTTCTTGAATGAAAGCTGTATTAACAACTGAACCCTCCCCCAACCAAGCCAAAAATCCAGATAAAACATGTCTTTCTTTTAAACCACTCTTTTGCTTTAAAGACATTGGAACAAGGGTTACCTGTCTGGCTTAAGCTTAAGATGCCTGTAGCCTTACTAGCTCACCAATACACCTAGTTTCAGTTTAGCTGTAACTGTTTTTTTTTTATTCTATTTATTTTTATTACATGTTTTTGATGTCCACCTGGTGACAGTAATATACAGAGTGAAGCTAATTTCACTCTATATTCTGGGTTCAATTTTATAAGTGACTTCTCATGGCCAAGTTATAAGCCTTTGAAATATGGGAAATGCTGACATTATCTTAGAAGTGTCTGCAGTAACGGGTGTTTCTCTAATGTAAACAAGTGGTGTTATTGGGCTGTCTTTTTCCATTCTCCCTGCTTTCTGGCAAACATGTTTTATCTTTCGTCATGTACAAAACCAGCATCTTTTCTGCTTAACCTGTGGCAGGTTCCTCCCCCCCACCTTGAATCTGGAGTGGAACAGGACAGACAGGGAAAATTTACGTTGTATCTGTTCCAGCCTTTTTAGCTTATCCAGGAGACTTCATTGCTCTCTGATGTTTTTATGTACTTGTATTCAGTGAGTGTGCAAATAAACACTTTCAGTCTAAGCCTTGAAGGAGACAGTCTTCAAAGAGTCATGACTGTAATTAAAAGGACAGTCATTTTGAGATGCTATATATATATATATATATAGTATGTTGTAGTGAAAGAAATTTAGCCTTTTTCCACAAAACTCTAAAACCCTATAGCTTATTTGTTTAATGCAATTTGAAACTCTATAAGGCTCATATTCTGAGCAGCAACAACATGGAGAAATGAAGGTAGAAGGAGCATGTGCTCTTCATTTGGGTGATGATGTTGGGACTACCCATAAGCTTTTATTGGAAAAGAGCTGGTAAGAAGTAGTAAGAGGACAGAAGGCAGATGGGAGCTATGATCTGTAGACAGGCAAGGGCGGTGCCTGGGCTTCCTCTGTGCTTGCTCCTGACTGTGTGAGTACCCAACAGAGCGGAAGCCACCTTTACTAACTGCGGGATGTTGCTTAGCTTCCTGTAAATACTGTTTTAATTGAAGTGTGACTGGGTATTCGTGTGTAAATAGTATTTTCTCTTAGAAAGCCTGCCATGCATTATTATTAAGCAGCAGTATTTGTGGACTCCTCTTCTCCAGCTATGTCCTTTAGCTAAAAATGCAAAATTGTGCTGCCCTGAAGAGTTATTTAGCAAGAGTTTTAATGAAATAACAGAAACATTGTACTCTAGTGATTTCCCCCATGCAGGGAAATGTCACAGTCCATTGGTCTTTCCCAAGAACATTAAATGAAATTACACCGATTTTCATTAGTCTGCTCAAGTACAATGTTGTTAAGTAAATATTTGCACAAAAATGTGGCCATCCTGAGGTGTGAGCTGTCCTGCAAGGTAAATAATTAAAGCATGTGCTCTCTCTAGTAGGAGAAACCAGTGCTTGATA
>JASSUY010018605.1:0-25757 GCA_032466535.1 Forpus xanthops | reverse complement strand
CATGTTCCAAGAGCATTTTTTGACAGTTAATTGCCATATTTCAGCTCTTTTTGCACTTAAGATTAAATACTTGATTCTGTTATTCCTGTTAGGTTTGTCCAGTTGCTTGACAATGGGACAAGAAACAACAGAGGTTTATTTTGATCAGATTAACTGTTCTACTTGAGGGAGATCAGCAGCATTCATGGAAAGAAATGTGAGGTACAGAAGACAAAATGGTGAAGGGAAAGCAACCACAGAATAGATGTGCCTCAATAAGAGCAAAACACTCACTCCAAAACTAAGGAGTTTAACCACCATTACTAATTCATAAATAGTTATTACAAAGCCATTAAATGCAATTGGGTGATAGTGGTAGCATCTGTTAGAGTGAATCTGCCAGTTGTGCTGCGTAGGTTACAGCACAACACGATGGTGATGCTGGGCTTGTGAGATCCTGCTTGACAGCTCGTCAGAACTCCTTTTAGTCAGTTGTTATGTATGGTATAATGATAAAAAAAGTCACTGTCATTTCTATGCTACATGTATTCAAAGAAGAGAAATCTTAATTTTGAGGTCCTCTGAGTTTGTGGTTGAAACAGATGTGCTGCATCAAGGCATTACACATCTACTTGTGAATTTGTGTTCCTTGTAGAGCAGTATTGTGCCTTGAAAATCCATATGGCAGGAGCTCAGTATCTGCTGAAAGCAAAATGTCTGTAGGGGTGCTATCGCTGTGCACAAATGTATGTTTGTGGTGTGTTCTGCTGCCTGACCAATGGAGCCTCTCAGGGGTGAAGCTGACAAGTGACTGAAGGAGACAAATGTGACAGAGGCAGTGGGGAAGAAACAACTCCCTACCTCATGGAACTTTTGGTTTTCATCTCGTTTTCCTACTTAGTCACACTTCTGAAAGACGATGCATAAGCTTCTCTGGGCATTTCTTCTTACAATTTTGCCTTCATGATTTTGTTCTGTTTTTTAGGAGGAAATTATTATGACAAGAATCACATCATTATGAATCAGCTGATAGACAGCAAACAGTCACAGAAATGGGATATTGAAATATTGTGAATAAAACCCACCACACAGATGGACCTTGTGTGTGTTATTAACACTTAGGGGGAAAAACACCCAAACAACTACTGAAGTCACACGCCACTGGAACATTAAGCAGCAACTCCTCTCTGCTTTCCTTCATATGAAGCACCAGCTCCTAAAACAACTGAATTTTGCACAAATATGGAAGTGGGAGGTTGATGTAATGTCTTCCTGCAGGAGGCTGCGCTTTAGAGGCCATTCCTATGAAGGTCACTGTTACTTTTCATCTGGAGTATTAGAAGTAAATAAAGAGATTACACATAAATTTTGCAGGATGTGAAGTGCAAGAAATAATATGGGAAAGCCTCTTTAGAAATGTTCTTTACCTTCCCCTCGAACTGATGGAAGCTCACCGAAGAATGAATGCAGCATGAAAGGTTGTGTTGGACTTCCAAATGAAACTTTAGGTTTCAAGTGACCGTGAAGCTCAAACCATATCTGTTGCTAAATGCAGTTTACTTTGTTCAACACTGAACTGGAACTACCAGCTCAGCATGTGAAATGAAGCAGTAGAGAAAGCCTGACTTCCCCCTGCCATGATGTTACTGGTAGGTCTTTGTCTTCATTTGTTTTTCCAGCACCAAATTTCCAGGTTCGGGAACTGGTTTTGCTGACCCATGGCCTGTTTCCAACCAATGAAATTGTGAGTTATCACTGAAGATCACCTTCAACATGCAGCCATATCTACCTGTAGCAGAGGAAACAGTCCTGGGTCAGGCTAGACTTCTACAAGGGCTAGCTGCATTTAGAGCAGTAATGATTTTAAAGTCTAGCCATATTTTGTTTTGCTGTACATAGATTAATGTAATGTAATTTGGTTTTGAATCTGCATCTTGCTTCAGAAGATAATTTCTAGTAGGTATTTCCAAAGGTGCTAGCAGACTATTTCAAAACTTAATGTAAAAAGAACAGCGTAACTACATGTTCACATTACTGTGGCTCATCAATATCTCAGGCATCTTAGCCCAAAGGATAAGGACATGCTGGCCCTTCCCTCAATTTCAGCACTATGCAGCCAGCTTATGAACTACCACTTGAGACAGAGCCAAATACCTGACTGCAGTGCAGCTGTTGCAGGCTCAAAAAGCAAACAGGAGCAGAGCTGTGAACACCTGATGTGATTTGGTTCCAGTGTCACTAAACCTATTTCATTGAAAAGGTAATACTTTTTTCCTTATTTGTATATTCAGGTATGTATTTCTGTAACTATTTAAAGAGTTCAGGTTAGCTACAGATGGCTATTTTGGTTTCTAAAAGCTGTAACTCTTCCAGTTGTTCATTCAAACACAGTTCAACCCCAAACAAATACAACCACATAACCCTAAGTTTGCCACAGAAATAAATGGATGTCTATTTTTGTATGAAATGGAGTTCTATATAGTACTATATTTAAAAATAAATCTACTTGCACTTACTATTTTACATTCTAAAATTATCCTAAATCTGCTGTTTAAGTAACAGACCTTTCCACTGTCTGTATATATTTTACCAACTACAGCACTTGTTTAGCCTTTTCTATGTAAGTCAGTGTGTCAGGTGTTGTACATGGAACTTGCTCTCCATATGAAATTGTAAAAGCCTGTGTAAAAACTTGTAGTCTTTTAGAGCAAGGATGACTAAATCCTCTTTGATGTGTCAGTGTTAAACAGCAAAGTAAAAGCAGGCTTTTGTATTGACGAGATCTCGAATGTAAAATGCCAAGCGTGTATATTTAATTGTATAAAGCTTTTTTTAGGAGGAATGTTTTGCTTGTTGGTTTCTTTTTAAACAAACTAAACACAATTCTCGTTTTCAGTAGGTGGCAAAGCATGTTCCTGTAACGTATTTCCTTTTAAATGGACAGAAAAGGGATGAGGATATTGAATATGTGACTGTGACATTACCTTGGTGGGTTGGAAACAGATGATCCTGTGGTTGGAAATAAGATAGTCCTTTCTAACCCTTACCATTTATGATATTACATATTGATGTTCAATATCCCCAGTACCTGCACTGCTCCCATCAAACTCCCTTCAATGAGCATTGAAGAAGCATATTCTGGTAACAGGTTTGGGTTGCTTTCACGTTGAATGGAGGCAGACATTAACTGGCACAGTTTGATTATTCCAGTAGTTTCTTGTGGTTATAGGTCGATTATAAACTATATATAGTTTGATTACAAGCTATAACCAGTGGTTATAATAGTTTGATTATTCCAGTGATTTCCTCTCATCTGGGAGAAAAGGGGTTTTCTTTGCTCAAAGTCCTCAACAGATGCAGCTTTTCTTCTCTGGGGCCAAACAGAACAAATGGGTGTTCTTGCTAGTGCACTTTACACATTAAAAACCAAGTTCCTAAACAGGAATAGCCCAAGCTGCTGCAGCGTGCTCCATCTATACCTTTAGATGTCCTCCATGTGAAGACACAGGGCCAGAGGAAAGGGGATACCACACCACTGTAGTGTTACTGTGAGTGAATTCATCCAGTCACAGACCTGGAGTTGCAGTTACTGGACAGTAAGTGGCTTACCTGTTTTATCCTAGTGCCTGTTTTCCCAAAGTCAAGGGAAGTATTAGATATTGCAGTGCCTTGCCAGACAGCACTACAAACCTGGATGTATAAAAAAGTATTTAATAACAAGAATCAAGAGATTCTTAATGGCTACAAGTACTACTTGTAGTAGTAGCTTTTCACAAAAGCATCAGATAACTTCAATTAGACATTCAGTCCATAGTGACAAGGCAAGGTTTTCTTTCTCTTCATCTGAGGCAAGGTTAAGCTCTTTAACATTAACAGTGCTGCTACACCAAATCTGCTTCAGTGCATCCAAGTATGACAAAGGAAACCGCAGTCCATGAGTCTGCTGGGGGAGAAAAGAAGAAAGAAAAAAAGACCTTTTAGCAAAATCCAGTGTCCCTTGTTAGACACAGTGTGTTAGGGTCTGGTTACTGACCAGCAGGTTCCTGCTCCTTTCCCACATTCCACTGGTGTTTCCAAGTGCATCTTCCAAACGATGCAGTATTACCCTGACACCTCTTAACAGAAAATACCTCCCATCTCTTACATGCTGTAGCACACTTTACCCACAAGCCTGGCTTCTACACTGAAGAAAGACATACCACGTTTAAATTTGTACTCTTGCCTATTACCTTTGGCTAGAAAGAAGCTTCTCTATGCCACACACAGCCTTTGGGCACAGTTTGCCAGCACAACTGGGGACCTCCATTACTGTGGCTTGAGTCTTTTTAAGACAGGAAGGTACAGTCTGGGATTTGCACACGTTGTACAGGAGCCAGCATACAACATCAT
The DNA here is from genome assembly GCA_032466535.1 of Forpus xanthops. Taxonomy (NCBI): domain Eukaryota; kingdom Metazoa; phylum Chordata; class Aves; order Psittaciformes; family Psittacidae; genus Forpus; species Forpus xanthops. The sequence goes on along the minus strand of JASSUY010018605.1, from coordinate 21,389 downwards.
CTTACCCCTATTCTCTGCACTGGGGGACCAGTGAGATTCACCTTAAAAGGAAAGTAACTGCCAAGCAAAAAGCCTCGCTGTAATTACTGGGACAAGAGCAGGCTGTGTTCTGTTTTGCCTCCACAGTGTGTTTGTAGACCTGTAGTCAAGTGTTTCAGGGCACAGATATAAGATAAATCTTCTTAGTACCATGAAGTGGAACAAAATGTTCCAAAGCTCACAGCCACTTTTCAGGAGTGCTTATGTTTCCAGCAAAAACACATTCTTACTCAGCAGGTACAATCGAGATGAACCATCTGCAGTCTTTATTAACAACATTAAAGTTCCTTTCATATACTTCAGTAAAAGGAACACTCATCTTGCAGGATGGTTCAGCTGATACAGAATACAGATAACAGGTTCAATGTGACATAAATATGGTGCATGAGGCACAGTGTTACTTGCTACAAGTGATCATGGAGTATTGTATTTAGCAGTTGTAATAAAGCATGGGCTGATGGACATGGCAGAAAGAGACACTTTTGGCCACTGTAGCAGCCTTGTTAGCTAGGAATAAGGCATATGCAAGAAACTCTGTTAACATATCTAAACTTTAAAGCATGAGATTACATTTCTTAGTTATTCTCAACTAACTGCCTCTGCATTGCAGCGCAGCATCCTGCTACCATTTAATCAAGTTCATCTAACACAGCAAACCTGCTTTAGGTGTGTGTTTGCGGGCACAAACCTGGGGTATGCCTTCCTCACTGGCTGTATCATCTTTGGTCCCCATCATGTGAGTTTCTCTCTTGTTTTTTAAAGAATGATACACGTAAACCATCTCTCTGCGAATTTCATCCTAGAAGACAAGAAGAGAACAGTTAGTTACATATGACCCACACCCTCAAATTTATCTCACTCAAGTGCCAACATTAGTCCTTTAATTCTGGAGTCCACTGCTGCATCACTGAAAGCAATTAACTTTCCCAACAGTATGATCCAACAGCCATAAGGGAATATCCAAAACAGATTTGAATATTTATGTACAACCTATAACCTTCTGCCTTAACACTCTCTCCACTAGACTCATAGGACTGATGCTTTATAGAAAGCAGAGCATTTAAGATGCATCGCCCAGGTCTTAATGAAAAAGTGGGCATCAATAAATTTCCATTCCAATCCTGATCTGTCCCTTGGAGAGTCATATACCTGTTACCACTTCTTGGTCAAAGCTGTACAAACCAATTCAGAGCTCAGTGGGCAGGTGTCACACCAAATTTGTGTCCAGAAGGCTTGCATTTGGGTTGTTACTCAGGGTTTATCTGACTGACCTCAAAAGGCAAGGTGGCCAAAGGTAACAGAAAAAAAATCCAGACCCTACACAATCTCACAGCAATAAGGACACAAAACAGAGAAGTCACAGTGTATTTGTCTGGGAAGAAAACATTCCAGGTGTACAAAAAAAACCCCAATAAAAGTACAAGATAGTCTGTCCCATCCACCCTCCCCTTTGATTAAGTCAACAAAAAGCACTTATCCAATTCCATACTAATAAACCTCCATAGCTAAGAATTAGTCTGAACAGAACATACTGCAATATGCCAGCACCTATTTTGTGGAACAACTCTATAGTGCCACTAGTCCCTAAAGCTAACTGGGAAGTGAAGACTAAATCAGCCATAGTGGGAACAGCTGCGATCAAGAGAATTCCCTGTCTTGAAGGAACCAATTTTTATAATTTATTCATGCTCTCCAGTACAAAGAATAAAACCCAAAAATCCATTATCAAGAGCTATAGAGGCCATTTAGCAGCTGTAATGATCTATCTGTAATACCTAGCCTCAGATAAAAGCCTGTAGCTCTCCAGGAAGGCTTGCTGTCTCTGCTCAACAAAACTCCACCATCTCCTACCAAACCCTAATGGGACACAGACTCTAACTAAGCATTAACTGCACAACCCTTTTAGACCAGCACACCAGAGCAACAGTTCACATACCATGCACCCCCTACAGCACAGCCCCCTAGCCCAGGCATAGAAGGCTGGGCTTCATTGTACTTACAGAGTTCTCATGGTCTGGTTCCACTGTAATGACTGCATGATCTCGGAACTGTAGTCGGATTTTGCTATCAATTTTGGGGAATTTCCCGCCTATGTAAAATAAATTCTTCATTAGAAAGGAAGGAAACCAGATTGACATCACAAAGTGAGCCCTTTGTGCACTGTGCACTCTCTTGTGGAGGGATTGCTTTGTTAACCTATGTTTAAACACCCATGTTGTCAAACCTGGGGGGGCAGGAGAGCAAAAAAGTGAGAGAAGGGCTTCCTAATTGTCTCTCATCTTTATAGCCCACAAACAGCTGTAACAGCAAGCCAGAACATAGTCAAACTCAACCAGTTAAACAGTCTCAGTACACAGCAGTTTATTAAAGCTGCTAGTCTAGGATAACCTTTATTTCACTGAGAGAGATGTGTCATCTGTTCCACTAGGCACAGGGAATTAACCAGCTGGAGTGTGCAAATGCACACGTAGAGCCCAGCACAACATGAAGCTGATGCTAGACCATGATCTCTTGCCTACCATAAAATACCATAAAGTAAGAGGCAGAGTTAGCAACAGCTGTATCGTCACATCAGCCAGTTTGGTAACTTCAAATCTACCTGGAGTCAAAGTATCAGAGTCACATCCCAGGCAAGGTGGCAGCCGGTTCATAATGAAATCTTTCTTCATGTCAGATGACCTCAGTTCTCTGGTGTTTTCCAGACGGTCTGCAAGCCTCCTCAAAAGGCTGCTCAGCTTTGTCGTTGAGTCAGCTACATCCACCTGCTAAACATGCACATAGTTACAACATGAATTTAAGCTAACAGACCAGCCTAAAGAGAAAGAGGTGCAATAACACATTGAAAACCTGGACAGTCCTTTCGACTTTGCAGAGGTTAACATTTACTCCAAACACAACCCTTTCTTTACCCATTCCCCATGAGATGTTCATACACCAAAGCTGATGTTCATTTTCTCCCACTCCACAGCTACTTGCTGTGCTAAAGGACTTGCTAGTGTAGCTGAAAGAGAGACCTGTTCCTTCTGCATGCTGACCAGCAGCACAACCAGACTACCACAATGAGATCACAGAACAATTTACAGCTTCACTAACTTTTAAAGATTCAAAAGCTTGGCCTGACAGGAGCTGTGCCTTTCTGACAGCTCCAAAGCAAACACCATTACTTTTAGAAGCAAACAAGCTATACAAGGACACTGTGATACAAAAGAAAGGCAGTGCAAAGAAGCAAACAATGCTTCAGATCAAGCAAACCTCTGAACAGTCCAAGACTTCAAAAGAAGTGATTGTGCTACTGGCCAGGATAGTGCCTTTGCATTGAGCTTTCAGAGCAGATCAACATGATACATGCTTTCCTCAACATGATACATGCTTTCCTCAATGCTGAGGTTCCAGCTGGATGCATTGTTATTCCCTTTAGTCCCACCTACTTACCATAAGCAGCTTCCTTGGTATGCTTGTCCGCAGTGCCACATCTTCTTTTGCTGTATCAAACACAAGGGCAGGAATTGCATCCAGTAAGAAATCACCCCAAGAGCTGAAGGACAGGAATTAAAAAAATTATAATAACTACTAAAATAATTGCACTGAAATAGACAACTGATGTCAAAGGTTGGAAACACACTGCTCTGATTCCGAATTGGCTTCATGCCTTTAGTCCTTCCATTATTGCTCTGTAGTCCCATGCAGTAGCTCATCTCATCTCAACTGTATGTGCATCCTCACTAGTTCCAGGTGAGTGGCACAGAGGAAACGGTCCAGTTTGTTCTCATTCAGGCACTTGCCATTTACCAGTGGATTCAGCTTAAAGCCAACCTCAGTAAATGAAGAAATTACTACCAGGACCACTATTCTCCAACTGCACACACATATAGCCTCACTGCACACAATGAAGTGTGGGGTTTTGTCATTTAACATGCTTTTGACGCTTCTATTGAAGGAAGTAATGCACTCATGTTTATCAAATCCTTAAATCAGCTTTTATCTTTACTACAGACTTGATTGTGATCCCAGGAACAAGACTCATAACATATCTCTACAGCTATTTCAATGATAGTTAACAGGCCCTGTAGGTGCCTTGTGTTAAATCCCCGCTGTTAGCCTACATACTTTAAATAACAACAATAAGAAAAGGCCTTTGATACCTGTGCTTCTGTTCCCCAATTGCAAGAACAAGAGAAGGGGAGGGAGAACTACTGCCTGCACCTCTGCCCAGCTCGAGTCAAACTCATCAGGAATAGGTGTGCTACCCATGCAAAAGTGCTCTTCTGTCCACATGTGGCCTCTCTCCCCACCACATCCTCAGAGCCTGGTTTAATGGGCAAACAACTCGGGCAAATGCCCAATATCCACAGCTGTCAGCAGATTCCTCAAAACTAGGGCAAAGAGCAGAGCAGGGGTTGTCCTCCAGCACACAGTTCACCCTCTGCTCTTGCCCTCTCTCAGCACCTTACATTTCCAGCACTGATCTCTGGACACTACTTCAGAGGGTTGGGGTTTTTTAAACACAACAGTTGAGTTTGTAGTTGTAACACTACCTTCCACATTAAAGTCTACCTCTGGTAAATGATAAAATAAATTAAAAAGCAATAAAGCTTGTGGCACAAAAAACCTTGTACACAGGTGGCTTCAAACAAACCCCTCCTCCCAAACACCAAACATTCAATTACTGCTACCTGAACACTAGCTTAGATTCTGCAACTAACACCAGGGCACATATGTAATAGCGAGATACCAACATACATTTATGTCATTACATCTCTGGGGCGAAGGCAACATGCCCTATCCCTGTGTTACTCACAGAAAAACAAACCACACAAGGGCTAAATAAACTGAACACAGAGAAGAGCTAAGCAAATCTCACTATAAGGGGGGGTTCATTTTAAGAAATAGAACACTGCTTCTTTGAAACACTGATTTCAGGTCTGTACTATTCACACACACTATCTGGCAGAAAACCACTTCAGAAAAGCCAGACTAAAGAAAGGCTAAAGAATACTTACTTGTTTTGGTAGGTACTGATGGTCACGTGTGTAGAATAGGAGATCCCAGGAGGAGTGTCAGCTTGGTGAATAGTCCCTCTTGGGAAGTACAGCAAGTCACCTGGCTGCAAGAAAATGAAGGAGAATTGATTCAGGGCACCTGGTGAAACCTAAACGCAGTCAAAATAGAGATAATACTCCCTGAGCAGATAGACTGACAACATCTGTTCCTTAAAAATCACAAAAGAAGAGAGATCCACCACTGTACATTTTAATAACATAGAAACAATACAGTCTTTAGCCTGAAGTCCAATACCTTAAACTTTCCAACTTAACGTCAGTATTTACCATACACCAGTCTGAAAATAGGAAGCAAGCTTTTACCAGGATAGAACATGCATACCCCAACTCAGCTGTATAAAGGGGACAAAGAAGCAGCTGAGATGAACCTGCTGACAATACAGAGTTGGCAGAGGAGCAATACGAAGTGAATTTGGTAAAATCACGTTAAAAGAAAAGGTCAATATCCCACAAAAAAAAGCCAAATATTCTATTAAGATGTTAATCTGTTACAATACTGTTGTCTGAAACCTCCAGTGAAAACACTTAAGTACAACCTTCCTCCCACCTATCTTTCTTCTCACCTATCTAAATTAAATCTTCACACTGATAAAAATTTAGATCCAGGGAAGTCAAGATAAGAGAAAAGTGCAAAGCACACAAAATTACCTCCAAGAAGGAAAAAAGCAGTTTACTTATGGCTTCTCCAATAAACATTTATAGAGTTACATCGCACAGTCAAAATTAATACAGCAACAGGGGTGAAATTTGATTCTATTTTAATTTAACCATTCCTTAAATTCAGTTGCATCACATACTCAGAGCCCAGTGAACTGTTACACAAACACTTTTCAAGTGAATGCTACCTGAGTTTTCACTGAAAGGTCTCTAGATTATGAGGCTTCACAGGACTTGGCAAGATAAGCCTCCTCATCCATTCCTCACAAGCCGTAAAGCATCACAGATCAGCTTTGTATGATCTACTTGCTCTGAAGCAAGCGTGTCTGTCATTAATAAACTGCCTTCCTTACCAGAGCAGAGACTACACTAAGAGCATTTTTAATTCTCTTCATTTGCTATGTTGCACATCCCCAGCAAGAAAATAAACCAGAGGAAAGGCCACACAGGGGTACAGCAAGAGCCCTGAACACCTACCAGAGCGGTGACAAACTAGCCTGCAAAAGAAGTTATTTCATGCTGCAGCACCCTATGCCTACCACTAAGAAGCCGGAATCATGATTTTTCCAAGCAGTCCTCACTGCATAGTCCAGCTCTTACCTGCTGGACAGTCTCATCACCACCACTCACATGAGCCAGCAATTACAACACTGCCATTAAAATAACCAGAATCTTCAGATTCCAGGTGGCAACACTCAGGCTGGGGGAGGACAGAGCATGCAACAAGAGACAATGCAGATCTTATCACTCTGCCATCTTCTTACTTCTTAACTGGAGGAAGGAGGGGAGAACAAGGGAGAAGTATACCAGGAAATCAAAATGGAAAATCACATAAAAAGAAGGCTAGATCACCTCCTGTCAAATGAGCTGTGCTTGACATCAGTAACAAACCAGCCACTGCCACGGCCTGCTGGGACCTTATACACAAACCAGCATGCTTTTGCTCTCACCTACCACGTTTTGGTGGGATGGGAGAACACCATCAGTACAGTCTCTAACTGGTCTATTTGTTCTAAACTGCCCAAGGATGGCAGACTGCAGGCAGGAATGCAAGAAAGGAGAAAGGAAATACTCTAGCAAGATGTTTGGGCAGGGAATCATAGTCATCTGAGAGCATCCCTGTCAGAGACAGCTCCAGACAATGAAAATATGAAAGAAATGGGTCATGGGAACTGCAGAACATCAAACAGAAGAAAAATAACCCTAAAGAAAACCCCCAAACATGTATCATTTATAAGCCCTTCCCAGAAGCCAGTACTGTCACCCCATTAATTGCAGTAAAATGGCTTGTGAGAAACATCGTTATTCCATAAAAAACAAAGGCATTGAAGTCCAGCCCAAAATGTTCCCAAAATTAAAAAGGGACTTGTAATTTACTAGGCTTTGCATCACCCAATAGGTCATGACAATTGCAAACAATGCCAGCTGTCAAACTACACAGCTCATGATGTCAGTATCATATTGAATGTGTCATACAGAAACTACCTACAGCCAAAGGCAGGTCTGAACAATGGGAAGAGCAGAGACAGGCCTTACAGACAGGCCATAAGGCAGAGAAACTAATGAGACTTCCAATAGGGCAGTGCTGTCTGTGGGATAAACACCATGCTTCGAAAGCACAAGCACATAGAGCAGAATGGGACAAGTATAAGAAGCCCTGCTGTCAAAGGGGTTGCATTCATGAATCATGAAATGCCTTTTTTACTCCAAAAAACAGTCATACTGGGTTTGGGAAAGGAAAAAAAACATAACCAATTAATACATAAAATTAATATGGGGTTTAATTCATGTTTTTGTTTAACAGCCACAGGTAAATATTTTAAAACTGATTCACTAGAACAGTGACAGCCTTTGGTGAAGCAATAAGCCTTAGTGCATAAAAGGATTAGCCTGATGGATTACAGACAGTATGTAAAAGCATTAAAATGTTTCATAACCATACACAAGTTTAGGCACACAACTCCACAAACATGATCCATGAGTGCTCAACTCATATACTGGAGAATTTCCAGAAATAACTGGTTTCTTGGTCCATTATTTAAACACTACAGCAAAGGAAACCCTTGAAAAAGGATAGGTTAGAAAACTGTCACCCAAATCTCTTGTGCTCATGGTGTTTTGTGCACCATCCTCCCCTCAACTTCACAGCCACCATCATTCAGAATACTGACTTCAAGAAACAGACCATTTTAAACGTGACTACTTTTCTGGCAACCACAACCCAGGCCATGTAAAACAATTCAATTATAATACCTTTAATATGAATTCATGTGTGGGATTCCCAATCCTGTCTTCTGATTCAACATTGTATTCTCGAGCTAAATGCACCGTTGGTTTATAGAGCCGCCAGTGTTTCTCACCTTCCAGCTGAAGGATAAACACCTGCAAAAGACCATCAATCCAGATGCACAGAGAGGCACTGCTGCCCCTCATGCATGCAATTATCAGGAATTCCAAGCCATCTTCTCACTTGGAAAGCCTGTGGAGCCATGCCAGAAATCAGGGATGGAAAGCAAGCAAAAGTGACAGAAGCACCTTTTCTGACAACAGAAGAAACAGATTTTACCTTCCCTGTTCTCAGCACCTCCACAGCACAACAGGATTCCTTTCACGTTACTTTTCAGATGTCTACAATAGGGAAATTTACATTTGAACTATTTCTTTAGGCTCTAATAGAGAGCAACAGAGAGAAGAGGTGTGAAATGTGATCTGTTTCATCCTAAAGTAAGCATTTGGAAATCACCATTTCTCTCCAGTCCCTTAAATAAGTGCCAGACAACTAACTCAAAAGTAATGTCTACCACACAAATACTCAAAATCTCAGGTGAGAGAGCTCTTACTAACATTCACTGATAAACAAAGCATCAGAACTGTGAGCACCTAGGGTTGATAGAATACACCAGAACACGCAGCCTGTGAGGCTGCTGAACAGCAAGCATAAAGAAAAACAAAACCCTAGATGTGTTTAAGGGAAATGAAAACAATAAACAGCAAAAAAAATAAATGTAAAGGCTTGGGACTTTTTGGTTGGTTTAAGTGGGGCAGGCCAATTTTTTTTTCAATGCAGTGCCTATTTGAATGCTTCTTTTATAAGCTGATTTAAAATGCATTTGGACCACAGGACTTCTTCATACCAGCAAATTCTTAAGAACAGTAGGACCAACACAACCCGTCTGCTTTCATTATCTACCTGAAGAAAGGACAAGTGCTTAGTAAAGGAGAAAAACTTCTAGATGCTTGGGGGTTTGAATGAAGTGAAAATGAAGAAAAGGTGCTAGAAATAGAAAGCTTCTGCGGGGTTGGGGGAAAACCATCTTTTCATTTTATGGAAATACCAGATCTGGAAAGCACAGTTCACATGACATTACCAGTAGATATACTATTTTCAGTAAAATTCTAGAAGAAAAATTACTATAAACACTTGCAACCAACTACTGTTAAGTCTGCGGTGGGAAAAAAAGCCAAACATTTCTTCAACAGTAAGTTGGGGGGGGGCAAATAAAGAACACATCCACTGCCACTAGCAAAAGCCCCTGCAGAGTTTCACAGCCAAGGTTGTGCTGCCCTACCTCAACATCATCGTAGTGAGGGGGAAGGCCCTGGGACCCCTGAGGAGTCATGTAAACATTTGATCCAACCAGAGACCCGAAGTAGCACTCCAGCTTCTCCTGAATCTTCCACAGCTCCTCCTTTAAAAAGAAATGATGCTGTTACTGCTGAAGAGCTCAGCCAAACCAGGCTGCCACCCTCCTCATCACGATGCTACAGCCTCCCCCATCACTGGAGAAGTTGCTCTAGAGGATGATCACATCCCCACAGGGAGACAGAGGCTGCAAAGGCAGATGCTCTGTGTGTTTCTCCTGAAGTGAAGGTAATTGGTAAGCCAAGAACTCTGGTGCCCCAACAAAGCGTTGATGTTTGTTCTCTTCTCTGTAGCATTTTTAGGTTGCACAAATAAAAAACACTAGAAAGAGGCAAATCATTCACCATCCTACAAACCACAGCACATCTGAAGACAAAAAATACATGCAACACTTGCATTATATTAGCTAGCATTAACGAGAGCATATAAATGTTAGAGACCTTTTCCCAGTAACTCCAATTGTTTGGGTATACGTAATATTATCTACATAATATATGCATGCAATATAATATTTGAGAACAAATATTCATCTACATCTCACATGTGACAGTGTCCCAATGGGATGACAGTCATAGCAGAAAACTCTCAGACCTGCACAAGTGCAACTTCAACCAGAATTTAGGTAGGTTCAACTCAAGCTGCATGATTTCAGCATAAGCCACGCAGCATTTCAACTTCACTTGCAGACACCCCTGCAGCTACACTCAAACTAAGGTCAGCCAGCGACACTATGCTTCAAACTCAGATGCCAAATTGGGTCTTTATGGACCACTTCACAATTTCATTGTATTAGCACTGAGGGACAAAAAAAAAAAAGACTACCTAAATCCAAGTACTTTACAAGTAAGGAAATCCTTCATACAACTGTGCAGACAGCACTGCCTCACTCTCATACATGAAGACTGCAAAAGCATCAAAAAGAACAAGAGAGAACACTCAGTCAAAAAAGGATGGAACACTTCCATGGTACAATTCAGAGCCAGTCACTAGCAAGAATGGTGGAGTGTCCTGGAAACATTTTACATGGTTTCATACCTTGTCCTCCATTAAAGGAAAGCAGTACAAAAGCCCCTGTTTGCACAAGGAAACAGTGGGGCAGAAGAGATAATTTAAGATACATAATCAATTTCACACATTCCTTTTTCTAAACTTACATGTGACAAAGCAAAAAATAGCCCTGACACAAACTAAAGAATATTTCCTTTCATAGCACAAATCAGATTCTGTTCTTACTAAAGAGAACTGAAACATGATGAGCTGTGCAAAATTACAAGTTTAAATTACTACAGTTCATGTATGGATTACAGCAGGTCACCGCTGTGCCCCCAGGTTTACTGCAGCAGAGATGAAGCTCTGTCTAGTATGACTGAAGCAAAGCATATCACATGATAAAGCACGCATTGATTATATTCAATCAAGCAAACCAACCTTAAATCTCTGAGGCTGATGAAATTGTATCGTTGCCTTTTTCTGGTCAAAATCTTTTTTCAGCTGCATGTAATTCACTTTGCCTTCTTTATTTAAAACTTTCTTTTTCCCATTCACACATCTGCAGATATTTAGATCCCGCCCATAGTACAGACCCCGGCCACACAGTTCCTTCAGATCCGAGAACTGGAACAGGGACTGGTAGTAGGCAGTCAGCAGGGGATCATTCCTCTGAACAAGCAAGGGCTTCTGCTCCCAATACTCCCTGAAAAATGCCTCTTGTTTGATGGGAGAGATCAAGCTTCCGAAGAGGCTGTCTGGGTTCTCAAAACTCATGACTGATGGAGAACAACCTGCTTCCACCTTTGCTCGTTTACACTGTGCGGGCCCATCTCTTCCCATGTCAGCATGCTTCCCTCCTTTCTTGGGCATGTTCCTGTTGAAGAGGAGAGAGAACCAAAGCAGTCAACCAGCAACACAACCTGAAGAGCTCCTGAGTCCAGAGCAGCTCCTCTCACCTTATCCAGTGGGATAATCAGAGCAAGCTGGGAACAGCTCTGCCTCCTGATGCTCACTGTGCACTCCCAGCAGCGGAAAAAGGAAAGCCCACAACAGGCCTCCAATCCTATCTCAAACCTCAGCAAACTCCAAAGGGCTTTATCTGGAGCCCTTGCTCACAGAAGCTGAAATCCCACAACTGACTTCATACTAAAGAAGATGCAATGAAACCCAATTGGCACACAACAGCTCTTTACAAATGCTGTAACCCACGTACCCAAAAACATGTGGTAGATTGGTCTTCAGTAGCAAGAGCTGCAAATTATCAAAAAGAATCAGTCAGCTTTAAGAGGATTTAATGACAACATGCAGAGGGGGTAGAAAAATGGGAAACTTGTACCCTATTACACTTCCTTCAAATGCATTAACACTGGGGGGAAAAAGGCACAATGAAGACTTCCCAACAACTTTCTAGCCAGAGCACAATGGAAAAGGATGTATGGCATTTCAAGTGCAAACCCAACCAGCTCAACCTGTGTGTTCTATGTGTGTGGAGTGCTTTATGCTAAGCTCTTCTGGCTTATACAGCATAAACCCACCATCCACACAGCTGTATAGGTACCAGCCTAAAGCTTTAAGAGGACCTACAGAGAAGGCAGCTACAGCAGTGATACTGACACTGGTACAACAGCATGCACTAACATCTACACAATACAGTGAACAGAAAACATAGGGGAAAGGGGCACAGAAAGATGGACGCCAAGGGACAGAGTAGATCTGTGAGTGAAGTAGTATGTAACCAGGTTCAGACGGATGATTCCATTGGCAGGAGGGCTACAGCAGCTTCCAAAGGAACAGAATACAACACAGCAAACTCCCTGCAGGTGAAGCTGCTTTTAAGTCCATGAAGTAGGGCCACCTGCTTGAGGTCTCAGGCCCTGGCAACAGTTTTATGCTAAATGATGTGGCAGTGCCAGGCATCTAGGGATGCTCACCACAAAGTGGCAGTGGCCCACATCTCAGCCTCTGAAGCAGTCTCCATACTCTATCTTGAATAACCATGCTTAGCAAAAGTAAGTCTGCAGAAGAGAGGGGACATTGTTAGGCCTTTCTGTTAATGCTACCCAATTACACCAAAAACTAAAATCATAAGGATTCTGCTTTCATTTCTGCCAAGCTGTCAAACTTTATGGTTTATGTAGCATAAAAAGAATTTTTTCATTCAAGTACATTTAAATTTAAAGTTGGAAGTAATTTCTTTCCCCAGGTAGATCATATGCTTGGTACCATTATGTAAAAATAAAGTTAATTCACAAAGGGTTTATCTACCAAGTTCTCAGGAAAGTTAAGGTACAAATCAAGTAAAGTAGGTACAACAACATAGTATGCACAGACATACTTGCCATAACTAAGTCTGCACCAGCATTTCATCCCCCAGAGCAGCGCAGAGCACCAGACAGCAGTAAAAACCTGCCTGAGAAGCCAAGTATCCTGACAATGAGCCAGCACCAAGTCCCCTAGCTTACCTGCTAGGGCTGGGCTAGCCAACTCAAACTGACTCTGGGCATGTCTGAGCAAGCCTGGGAAGCCAACACAAGGAGTTACAGTATGCTGATGCCTTCATTATGAATTAAAAAAAAAAATTAAATCTCAGTTTTACTCCCAAAAATAAATGCTCTCATTTATTAAGATGCCTTTACTTAAACATACCCCTTATCATGAAACTTATACTCCAGTTCTGGTATTTATATACAGTACTGTTTCCATTGTGCAGCACCATGAAAGTCCCACATTGATGCACCAACTCCTAGGCATTGTTTTACCAGTAGTTCCTGTAACACTCTGTGCCTCAACAGTAACCTGCAGTCTCCATTGTCCTGCAGGAGGGAATCCACATCACCACCTTCCTAAGAGAACACACATTCCTGGCTGCAGCAAGCTACAGTTTTCTATGAGGCAAAAAAAAATGCTTAAAAGAACAAACCCAAAAGACTGAAAAACGAGTCCCCAGTTGCCAGCAACATCTGAAGATGCTGCCGACACCAAGATCTACACCTGATATCCCCAAATGCTGGTAACACAAATGCAACCAACCCCGAATTGCCAATTTCAAATTCCAGACCTAAGTCCTTCATATCTGTCATCTTCTCAACTCAGTCCCATTGTATTTAACAAAGACAAATTTGGATATGTACTATTTACAGAATGCAGCTTCACTTACACAGTGTGCTGCTCTGTTTTGTTGGTTATAACTGTAGAACCGCAGAATGGTTTGGGATAGAAGAGATCATCTAGTCCAACCCCCTGACACTGGCACCTTCCACTACAGCAGGTTGCTCCAGGCCCCATCCAACCTGGCCTTGAACACTGCCAGGGATGGGGCAGCCACAGCTTCTCTGGGCACCCTGGGCCAGCATCTCAGCATCCTTATCAGGAGGAAAGAATTACTCTTGTATCTAACCTAAATCTACCTTCTTTCAGTTTAAAACCACTGCCCCCTGTCCTGTCACTTCACGCCCTGCTAAAAAGTCCCTCTCCAGATTTCTTATCACATTTAACTACTGAAGGGCTGCAATAAGGTCTCCCCAAAGCCTTCTCCAGGTTGACCAAGCCCAACTCTCCCAGCCCATCTTCACAGCAAGGGGTGCTGCAGTCCACAATCATCTCTGTGACCCTCCTCCAGACCTGCTGGTCTATATCCCTCTTAGATCCCAGAGCTGAATGCAGGGCTCAAGGTGGGGTTTTGCCACAGTAGAGGAGCAGAATCACCTCCCTCGACTTACTGGTCACATTCCTTTTGATGCAGCCCAGCATATAGCTAGCTTTCTGGGCTGTAAACGCACAGTGGGACTCATGTCTTATTTTTCCATCTACCAGTACCCCCAATTCCTTCCCTGCGTGTCTAGAGAATAAAGCACATCAACAGAACGGACCTGCTCCACACGGGAGCTATTTCACATCAGTGTTTTCAACTCGTACACCACATGCACCCATTCACAAGCTCAGGCCCCGGAACTGGCCGAGCAGCTGCAGGGCTCTCAGCTTCCGAAGCGATGGGGACCAGCATGACCACAGGGACTCGAAGGCCACGCTGCTCCTCGGCACGGCGGCACTCAGAAGGGAAAACCGCATTCACCCGTGCTCCTTCCCTCCAGCCAGCCTCACGGGCACGCTGCCTGCAGCCACTGTCATCCCTTCAGAGCCCCGCCGTGTCAGCCACAGAGTGCCCCTCACCAGGGACGCTTCCCCCCGCAACACAGAGGGGTTTCAGACACGACGGGCCCGCTCCTCCCGCCGCCATCAACCCCCGGCCCGCACTCACCCACGAGGGGACCGGAGGAGATGGCGGCGGAAGCGGAGGGGAAGCGTTGGTGTCACGGGAGGAGGTGCTTCCGGGCGCCGGCGGGAGCGCCGGGCCGCGCAGGGTCTCCCCGCACGGTTCCGGCCTCTTCCGAGCCCCTCGGCGGTCGCTGCCTCCGTCTCGGAAGAGGTATCGAGCCGCTGCCCCGTCGGGTGGAAGGATGCGGAGCAGGAAGCGCGTTCACCAGTACCTGGAGCCCGCGTTTCATGGGGTTTAACCTCGCGGAGCGGAGGGATCGCGATGTTACCGCTCCCAACCTGTGGAGTTTTAAAGTAATCATCACCTGAAAGCGATCTGCAAGAAGTTTGCCTTCTATTCAAGTCATTTGGCCACTAGAGGAAGTTACGCTCTCGTATCTCCGCTAAAGCTGGAGATAACACGGATTAAATGGGATGTACGACATAAAACATTGCGGTTATTTGTATAACGTTTGACTTCATGCACTCAAAAGCACGTGGGTTTTAGCTCTATTACTGTTCCCTGGAGCCTCCGTCTGAGGCTCCTCAAAGAAGTCTTTGGAATCCTCACTGAGCACGTGAAAACCACTAGAAATACTATTAGTTACCCTCATTAAAGATGTCTCTTAGTTGTTGAATTTACAGGGGCTGAAAGACGTCAGGCTTTACGAAAGGTTTGAAGAGTCCCTCCCCAGCATCCCTATAGCCCCCTTCAGATACTGGAAGGCTGCTATGAAATCTCCACTCAGCCTTCTCTTATCCAAGGCTGAACAGCCCCAACCTTCGTCTGTTTTCATACAGGAGGTGTTCCAGACCCCTGACCGTCCTCGCGGCATCCTATGGACTCGTTCCAACAGTTCCATGTCCTTTTTAACAGAATCATAATATATATAAATACATAAATATATAAGAGAATGGAGCCTGTCACATTTAAAATATCCCTTCAAATTCCTCCCTTTATAGGAAATGGGCTCCTCCTTGCGGTGTTAGTTGTTACTCGCACAGCAGTGACTCCTGCTTCCTGGCACTAGGTGGAACATTTGGAACAAACGGAACGTGATTCCAGCGGGTTCCGTGTTCATGGATGCAGGCAGCACGTTCCTACGTGCTCAATACAGAAACCGGCAAAATGCAATGAACGGGAAAAGGGGATGGGAGAGAGGAAAGAGCAAACAGTACTCATGCTGTTCAGGCCTTGCTCCTCGACCACCTGGACCGCTTTGATCACCAGCTGACCTGAAGTACAGGTTAATGAGCATGGGGATGGGTTACCAGGGCCGAGGGTTTGCAGCGGTGACCCTAAAGCCATCCTAACTGCACAAATGTGCACAAACTGTAAGATTTCTATTTTTCTTTCATTGAGCTGTGACTTCCAAAGAAAGGAAGACATTCCCTACTTTATAATTTTGGTTTAGTTCATCACAATGTCATTCAACACTGAGGAGACCGCAAACTGTATGAAATTGTGACTATTTTAGTGTAAAGACTTTGCAACAATTGGGATATTCAAAGGTATACCTTTTTGTAGCTCTCTGAAAAACAGGTTGCTGCCATGAAATTCTGCTTACTTCTTCCATGAGACTTATAAAGCTTTGAAGAACAAAGTAGTCCTCCAGACTTAAAAGTTTGCATCATCTACATCAAGAGTGACAGGATGTTTTCTTACTACAGATGGGTGTAGCAGCAGATGCTAAAAATAGGGAGGCCACATCCTGCACCTCAGCTGGTCACAGAAAACATTACAAGCTGTTGTTTCTGGTCCAAAAAAACACAAAGTATTCTCAGCGTAACTGCTTGAATACCACTAGGATGAATAGTCAGACAAGTATGTATTTATGTAATGGCCGTGATGTTTTAGCAGTTAGTAAATGCTCTGGGATGTAAACTGTACTTTTGAGTGGCTGCAAAACCAGCCACAAGTAACAGGAATGGAAAACAGACTTCCACGCTGCCCTGGGTAGACAAGTTGACTGGAAGTATTTGTTACCATCCTTTTCTAGAAGATAGCACAAGGCTCAGAGAAGGCTCATATGTTTTTTGTCAGCCCTCCTGCACCCTCTAAAGAAGAAATAATGTATTTAAATACCGTTTGCTATTTTTTGCTATTTATACAAGCAATAGAATTTTTGAAGTATAATCGATCCTGATATCATCCCTGTCACTACATTAAGAAGATAAAACTTGTAAGCTTTGCTGTAAAAGTATGCAGTTAAGTTTCATCATCATGATGTGCAATCTTATAATAAAACTTGCTATATAGTACTCTCTGTTTGTCCAATGGTTGCATTCACAGTTGAAAATAACTGACAGTTTCCTCCACTAAAGCAATCTGTGCAGCTTTCAGGCACCTGTATAGGACATGCCTGGAAGGTAAACGCAGGCAGGAGGAATCTCTTCTCCTGTACAGTTCCCTGTGTGGGCCTACATGCAGCTTGGGTGCTGCCTGCAGGGCTTCTGTTGTTGTGAAATTTGGAAGAGGGAACTGGTTTGGGTCAAGAAACACAAGGAGATTTTTGTCTTTTGGAGGCTGAGGATCCACTGTTGACTATGCAACAAATACCTCTGCCTGTAAGGCATATAACAAGAACTATGTGAAAACATTGTTGTGATGGTTGATGAGAAAAGGCTGGGACTCATTACACAGCTGGAGCAATTAGATGGGATCTTCTCAGGCAATGTGGAATATCTGTGCAGTAACAAGGATGTCATGGTAATTTTTTTATACATCTATATTACACATTTTCTCAGCTTGAGGTCTAAGTGTGCTGTTGCCAAATCCCGCATGTCCTTTGGCTTTATGTTCTCAGCATTGTCATGCCTGATATGGTTCTGCTTTCCATGACAGGATTTCCTGGAAGAGGATCAAAGCTGTCTAAGCTCTGGCCATTTGTTTGGCATTGCACTGGCTGCCAAAGTCCCCACTCCATCAGATTTCAGTGACCAAGCATGCAGTGTGTCACTCCAGCTTGGTAAATGCAGCTTTTAGAAGCAGTAAGAGACATCATCATGTGATAAGCAAAACAATACTGAAGCAGGAAAAATAACCCAGAGAGTGGTTCAGGGTTCTGAATGTTCCCATTTCCTAATCTTGACCAAGCAGTGACCAACCATTGACCTTGTGACATTTTTTGCTACCATGAATTACCATTTTGACCTGACTTTGTAAATGTAAACTCACTCCATTAAATCACAGATGAACCCAAGGAATGTAAGTGGAAAATGCTCCTAATTTGGGAAAGTCACAAAAATAATCTCGATTCTTTTCTGGAGCTGTGAACACTTTTCATATGTGTCCCTGAGCATCCTTAACTCAGACTCCTTAGGTTGAACCTAAGGATATTTCCATGCAGGATTCATCTGAGACCAACAGGATTCCTCTGTAGGGCACAGCTGCTTCCTTTTATTTCCCATGTGTCTCAGTGTGGTATCTTGAACTGTGCTGGGGATCACTGCTGCAAGCAGGTGTATGTAGCTCTTCCTCGCTGTGACATCCAATCTCAAAAGCCAAAAGGAGAGGGAGTGGGGAAGAACCCCAAGCTCACATATGCAACATAAATCAGAAGAACCAGGTTCTGCTGAAGACATGGTTGGTTTGTTTTCCTCACCAAACTTCCTACAATCTCGGCCTGGATAATACCTCAAGTGGGAGATGCTATCTGTTCAGGTGTGTGACAAAGGGCTCCTTTAGTGAGCAAACTGCTTCTGTGCTACTGCAGTAGTAGCTTGTGCATTGCATTGCTCCAATGGAGCGTTGCAACAGTCCCGTTGAAAATGAAAGCAGACTCCTGGGAGTGTTTCATTAACAGCTTTGCTGCTAACCAAACCAGCCTTGGTATGACACACAAGTCAGTTTCAGAAGCTTTTAACCTTTTCCCGTACTGCTATTGCACTGTTTTTAAAGCATAATGCTATACCCTCATACACAAATTACTGTCTAGCTTATAATCGGCTTTGTTTGTATGTACAAGCCCCAGTAAAAAAAGTTTAACACAATATACACACTGGGAACGCGTGTCAATAACATGACTTTGTAAAAGAATCCTTCCCACACTTCCCTTAAGAGATCTCTTCCTCTTTATGTGAGTTGTGTCCACATTGGAGATGCTGGCTGCGTGTGCCCAAGTCTCATTCTCTTCACGGCAGTCTGGGACAGCAGTCAGGTCCATGTCCACATCCATGTCGTGAAAGAAGCTATTGAAAGCCATTGCTTGCACTGCATCAATACTATACGTTCCTGAAGCCTGGCAACAAAGAATAGTTATTCTGTATCTAGCAGGAGCCATGTTAGTAAATGATAAATAAACAAACCAGAAAATAAGGCAAGCTTTCTCTTCAGTGTTGTTCCTTCTGTGGAGAGCATATGGAGAACAGGGTTCATTCACAGTATTGCTATCTGTAGAGTCTGCCCCACAGACAACACAAACATGTGTTTTTAACTCTGCGATATCTCAACAAAGGAGTTTCCATGAGGGGATATTAGTGAACCTAAGGTTTTAAGTGAGTGCTTCACAGGAAGCAAACGTTCAACTTGTGCACATTTCTGCTTCAGACACACTTTGCTAAGAATAACCTTGTCATTCTTCTGGTCTTGGGACAAAAAGGTGTCATTAAACTCATCATCGCCTTAATTGAAAATGGCAAAGCAGAAGGAAAAATACACTTTGATTCACAGGAAATGGGAAGGAACATCACATGACTGCGTTCTGCGGTGTATTTTAGATAGAAGAAAAAGACTTTGATCGATAGGTATTTGAGAAGAGAATGAAGATCACCTTTCTCTGGGGAGAGGGGAATCAGGAGGTGAACTCCCTACCCCTCTGCCACAAGAAAAGGAAGAGAGAGAAAGCACAGCTTTCTCAAGATCTCAGAGAGATGACAGATTTCCTCCCTTCAGCCCCATAAAATAGAGGGAGATACAGAATGGAGACACAGACATGGCTACTGCACTGTTCTTGCTGTGGTCTATCAGGATTACTCTGTGGCTTCTGGGTGCTTTCTGAAGGCAACAAAACACAGAGAGGATTCTGCCTTGCCCCGTTTTTGAGTTGCTTCCTGTCTTTTTGTGGTGAGATAGTTCACTGCTGCATATTCAGTGACAGACAAGAAGACAGAAAGGAAGCTGGTCCACAAATACACATCCACAGCATTTATGTAAGACACTTGAGGCATTGATGGTTGACATTGTCAGCACTGTAGTTATACCTGCCAAAGGAAAAAGGGAAGATTATCATAATACTGGCCATTTGGTTCTGTTTAGCTCAGCTTTGCTTGGACAGCACAGTTCTGTGAGGGTATATCATTGACACTGCCTTTAACTTCATTGCACAGGCTCTGAAAAGTGGAGTGAACCATGAAGGACAATCGCATACAATACTGAAACAAGTAAATCATCTCTCTGCTCAGTGCATGCTGTTAGAGCTTCAGCACACCGGGTTTGAACAGCGGGAACACAAGACTGGTGATTCAGCAGCATAAGGACTACATTTCTGTGACAGCTTTAAGTACTGCTGTAGAGAAGTGAAAGCAGGTTTTTGGCCTTCCCTCACTTCTCAGAGCCAGGGTCTCCACTGCACACCTTCTTGTCCCAGAGAATCACGAGTCACTGATTTCCCTCCCAACCCCTCTCAAATCGTACTTCTTGAGAACATGCATCAGCTTGTATGTCTTTGCCATAACTCCATGTCCCTCTAAAAACACTAGCATAAAAATGCTGTATCTACTGAAACTAAGAAAGAGGCTTTGTCTACTTCAGTGTGTCTAGGGTTTCAACCTCTTCCCTTCAACCTCTTCTTACATGCAGGAATTCATCTCATGTTGTTTTGCTCTGTCTCAGGAAAATATCCAAGACCAATAACCAAAAGAGGCCCTGCTTTTAAGGAGATGAATATAACACTGGAAGTGAAGACGTCTCAGTAATACCTGTGAGAGAGCACTGGCTGATGGCATGGCCTTTCAGCTGGGTCTCACTGTAGAATTTCTCCAGTTTTATGCTAGTTCAAGTCCATTGGAACATACAGAGTTTTCCATCCCCCTCTCTGCAAGTTCCTTAGGTTGAAGGATGGTGTTTGAAATATACCACATAAGAGGAAATCAATTTATTTGAAATATGTATACTCTCGGGTAGGGAGCTAAGCTTTTTAAACTTTGCTGTTAACATTGCCTATAAATTATGTATGCTTATGCTAATGAAATGTGCATTATTCATAGAACTCCTGATGCATAACCGTCTGCAGAAATCCTTCTATAAATTAAAGAACATGATCAGCAAAACCATCTTGACAACATTACAAATGACCTACTGAGAATTAAAACTTTCTTTTCTAAGATGAAGTTAAAACTCCTTATAAACAAAAGGAGTTGCTAGATGCATTAATAAAAGGAGGTACAGTGATTTGTTTTTCAACTAACAAATAAGAAGCTAAATAAGTGTAAATAAGAAGCTAATGTAACTTCAAAACCTCTCCTTTGTCCATTCTGTACTTCCCAGAAGAATGTATGTTAAAGGTTTACCTAGGGATACCCGGGCAGGAAGGCGTCTTCTTCAATCCAAAATGAAACCTAAGACATTGTAGAAACATAGAATCATAGAATAGTTAGGGTTGGAGAGGACCATAAGATCATCCAGTTCCAACCCCCCTGCCATGGGCAGGGACACCTCCCACTAAACCATGCCACCCAAGGCTATGTACAACCCGGCCTTGAACACAGCCAGCAGTGGAGCATTCACAACTTCCCTGGGCAACCCA